>CM026276.1:18499639-18699477 GCA_014851415.1 Cnaphalocrocis medinalis | reverse complement strand
AGAAATCTTAATGAGTACGTCGTTAGTAATAACTGGCTGTTCTCATAAATAAATGACGACCCGTTTTAGCGCATGGTTTGAGCGCGGTTGGACGTAAGGGTCGCGGATTCGATGCCCGCACCAACCACAAATGGTTTGTTGATAACAGATATTTGTGTGGGTCTGGGTGTCTGATTTCCTTCATTGTTTCTGGTTTCCATACGCACAGGGAACCTTAGTTTGGGACCAGGGCAATGTTCTGATGTCTCAATTTATTTATTACTACGGGCGCCCGCCCGCGACTCCGTCCGCGTGGAAAAGTAACTTTTTAACCCCCTTTCAACCCCTTACATCTACCCCCTTTTCGCAATAAAAAGTAGCCTATGTCCTTTCTCATGGTCTAGATATCTGTAATCCCAATTTCTTTAATCCATTGAGTAGTTTTGGCGTGAGAAGTAGCAACAGACGACAGACAGAGTTTACTTTCGCATTTTATAGAAAGTATGTAGTTGGTGTAATGACGAGTCATGTGAATAGTTAGATGGAACAGGAAATCAGACAGTGAGTGAGAGGGAATGATGAGTGTGAAAGAAGAGAAGACGAATGGCGAAGGTAAACAAGACTCTGCGCAAGAAGGACGAAGTTTAAAATAGAGATAAGAGTATAGCTATAAGATTGTGCCTATTTTATTGTGGATGAAGAAATACCCTGTTGCTGATTTTTTGGATTTCTTGCCCAAAGCCCAACCCTCACGCTAACGTTTCTACATTATATGCCTTACTCTCTCCCCAGGCATCTACATCCGCCCCGACGACGACCCGTCCCGGAGTTCCGCGGCGTCGTCATCCGCGTCGAGACGACGTGCTGGTGACGGACGGCGCGCCGCTCGTGCTCACCGACGCCGCCGTCAAGGACGTGCGCGACGTCGAGGCCGTAGTCGGGAAGCACGCGCTGTGACCAAACTCAGCTATGTTTCTGTGAGGTAGGACGTAGAATAGGCCCCATACACCTGGTAGATGGGTACATAAATAAATAAATGAATGCGCCACACAATCACAACCAAGCAACCTGCTTGGCTAGGATGCGTGCCGCGACTAAATTTTGACGACTCTCGTTCGAGGGATCGCATCGTTCTATCCCGCTCATCGCTCTGACGGCGCGCCGCTCGTGCTCTCCGACGCGGCCGTCAAGGACGTGCGCGACGTCGAGGCTATAGTCGGGAAGCACGCGCTGTGACCGAACCCGAACTGACCTAGCTCCACAGAGCTCACAAGGTAGGACGTAATTTAGGCCCCGTGCACCCAGTAGACGAGTACATAAATAAATAAATGCGCTAAACAAACACACCAATCAACCTGCCGGGCAGTAAATAATGCGCACTGCGACAAATTTTTTATGACTTTCGCACAAGCCTCTATGACCGCCCTTCGACGATGACCCAAGTCGGAAAACCTTAGATGCCCACAATCACGTGCGTAGCTAGGAAAAACGAGCCCCTAGACCCCCCTCCCCCCTTCCACTATGTCCCAAGTCAGAAAATCCCTAGATGCCCGCATTTTTTGAGGTCTGGATCCGCCCCTGTAGACCTAACATGCGCAGCCGCGGCAATTTTTTTCCACTATTGTTCGCAGAGCGCATCCTTATATCACGCTCATCGCTCTGTCAGGTGAGCGAGAAGCAACTTGCGCCGACACAATACGAAAACTAAAATAATTGTGTGTTGTGCTGTGACCTGACCACCTGACCAGAGTATCTATTTTACGGCCTCGATGACGCAGTGTCTAAGGTGTTCGCCCGAAGCGCGAAAGGTCCCGGGTTCGATTCCCGGTCAAGTTTAATGTTTTCGGGTCTACGTATGAGTACAGTAAGAGTACGAAGTTACGAACTATATGTCGGACTTGATCCAAACTACATCAATTCTTACTCGACTCGTGCACGTCCCTCTATCAAAGATCCTCCTTAAGAGTCGCATGCGCACATCGCTTTTTCGCTGTAAAATCTGTCTAGTAATTCTTAAAAACAAATTTTTGGGGAACTAACAGAATTCCTATGTTTTATTTTGCCAATCGAGTTATAATACGCTATGGTATAAACGGCAGTGGCGCTATAAATTAATTTCACATTGACACATTATAGTGAAATTATTTTTGCAAGTTTTGGTTATACTTACGGTCAAAAGGTACCTACTTCGTTTATAATATATGAAAATTAGTTAACCCACGTCATTCCTGTAACAATGACTACTTAATATTCGCTTAGTAGCCTTGAAAGACTGAATACACCGACTGAGATCAACTTTTATTAAAATCAGTTTTATTTTCCACACCTGTGGCCTTACCATGAGTTTGAAATACTATCCTCGCTATCGAAAACTATCGCATTGTCTCTTTCTTTGTGATGCATTTGAAAGAGACAGAGCAATAGTTTACGTTATGTCAGTTTACGATGTCAACTCATGGTAGCGCTACTGTTCAAATAATGGCACGGCTACTTTTATCTTAGCACATTGAATGAAGGTTTTTGAAGATGAAAAATCCGATAGATGGCGTTAGTGGAGTAGGCCAACAACCAAGTAAGTGGATTGGTTACTTTTAACGTAGCTCATGTCAAAATTAAGAAACTTATAATGCGTCAAGAATGTCTTGAATACGGTTTTTTGGGGAACTAATAGTGTTATAACCAAAGAGGATCCCTCCTATGTTTTATAACCAACTGGGGTTACATCACTCTATAACATTAGTGGCAGTGGCGCTATCACTTAATTTCATGACTTTTTTGACACATTATACATACAAACAACCAGTTATCAGCGCAGCGCCATCTGTCGGATTTTGTCAAATAAATTGGCGTTAAGTATTATTTAAAATATAACGTAGAAAATAATTTGTATCTTTGAAACAGTAATATATTGTATGAGTAATAGTAGCTACGGTATTTATATGGATTTATTTGGCATTTTGGCCATTTTGTGATATCGATATATTTAATTGTGTTGTCCTCGAATGTACCGCGTTGTACAGACGGTTGTAGTTCCAATTTGTAAATAAATATAAAAATGTAAATAATAAAATCATAACAACAATATTGTTTTGTTTCATTTGTTAAGTAACACTTAACTTACAAACTCAACTCAAAATTAATAAATATTTATGTATTGAACCTCACTTGGATTATAACGTCATTGTCAAAATCATCAATTAAGAGTTTGGCTTAGCGCCTATTAAAGTTAATTGTCATTAAATGCCACTAAAGGGTCATTATCTTTCATATTGCCGCAGCAACAACTGTTTGCCTCACGACGCGCATCAAATGCGCTTGATACTTAGCTTCAAAAGGTAAAATGAAATAATACAACAATTATATAAATAAATCAATATACTTCTTATAGGATTCATTGTATAGTTATGTTGTACTAAAAGGGTACAAAAATATTTTATAAAAATACAATCAAGCACTCTTCTCACCTACTTGACAGACATGGAATGCAATATTTCAATAGAAATGCTATACAGTCACATCATACACATTGGCCCTAAGGATTCTTTATAAAATATTTAATTACTAACTAAAAATGCTGAGGATTGAAACAGATCTATACATATTCGAGAGATACAAAATTGTACGAAAATATGTGGCTTATAACGACGCCATCCCGTAAAGAATGAAGATATACCTGTCGCATCCAAACAAAGGTGACACACAACTCTAATAAAGGGAAGGAAACTCCAATTCGGTCGTAACTTGCCTAAAGAAGGGAGCTTACAGTGGTAATTATTGTAGTACTAATTAATGAAAGTGGACTTAATAGTGTGTACTTTAAAGTTAAATATGTATAAATGATGTACAGACGTCAGGTTACCACAACGTGTCACATTTCCTCAATTGAAATTCAACTCAATGTATTTGACAGTAAGATCAGAGTCGATTGGAGAAATTTGACAGTTTTGTATAATTTGATGTGTGACAAGTACAATCAACAGCAAAAGTCGATGATCAACTGACGCGAACTCCGCTCAATAGTGAGTATAGTTTTTGATTTTGATCATCTACTTTTGCTGTTGACTGTACTTACTTTCTTTTATTGTGTGACTTTTGCTCACTTGGTAAACTTAAATACTAAACTAAAATTAATATTCGTTACGTTAGTCGAAACCAGCACGACTTTTTACTAAAAGTACAGTTGCAATCAAAATCTATACAAATGGCAAATTAGTACTTTTATTTTTGCAGTAAAATGTATTATGTAGAAATTTTGACTTCGACCGTACTTACTGCAAATGAATTTTATTATAATAAGAATAACATTTATATTAAGGCACTTGATTATTATAAGATGTTACATCTAAAAGAGGAATGCTTTAGATTCACGTAAAAGTAATAAAAATATTTTCAAAAAAGGTACTAAAATTCTTTGCAGATTGCAGATAAATTTAGTTTAAAAATAACCCCGTTAAATATCTATAATAGTCCAAAAATATGTACACGAATCTGCGCTTAATGGTTTAATGTAATAAAGATCATATTTATGGAGTCGAATGAAACATTTTTTTTTTAAAGATTACAGGAGACCTAATAAAAAATATATTAGAATCTAAGTATTGGACCCATAAGGACTATATTCTAATAACACAAAAAATAATGTCTTAAATTACAACTAACAATACCACAACAGTTTCATTGGTCTTCTCACATCGAAACCAAATAATGGAAGACATTTGAAGAATTTTAATTTAGCATAAAGTAAATTTTTAAATGCATATCTGATTGAGTTTAATAAATTGATACAAAAATAATTGTTGCTACTTGGCGCTTACTACGTTAATCGAAGATTAATTTGAAATAGTACTCACAGTACGACAAGTATGTGTTATCGAAGTCACAAATAGGAACGATAATTTATATAATACCTACCTTCTTTGAATAGTTTTTGGCAAAAGTGTAACACCGCGTATAATTTTGTTGGCCAAATCAGCCTTGTCGCACTGTAATTATACGGTCTGTGCTATTGACACCAAAGATTTAAATCATAGATATGCCCTCGCCATACTTTGACCGTGCCGATTTGAGTCGCACCTCAAATAACCTAGTCTAACTCAACTGGGATTAGCACGAATTAGTTGTCGTTTGCACTCGGTGACAGTTGTACGACACAGCTGCCTGGATTTTTGACAGGAAAAAGCACTCAAAATGCCTTCATGTGCCTTTTTATTGTGCAAGAAAAATACTACAAATTCAAATAAAGCGAATGGTGTAACATTTCACTCGTAAGTATTTATATTTCATCAATAATTTAATTTATTTTATTTGTTGACAAAACATCAAAGTCTGATCGCCCAGCGCGTGACAGAGAGAGTAGTATTGGCAATTACTGTGAGACAAAACGAGACAACATCATTATCTCGGTGGCCAATATACTTAGACCCGCTGTAGTACTCAGAACTCAGTTGATAACAGCTCATTTGTTAATGGTTTACAATAAACGGGAAAAGTACGGTAGCGTCAGCAGTTTCGATAGGCATTGTTTTAATAGCGGTCAGATATAAAATAGCAATTTTATTTCCACTAGAAATCAATAAACATGCAAATAATAATTACGTACTATTTTTAAGTGAACGTTTATTGTTTTAGATTTCCGCAAGATCCGCGTTTAAAAGAAAAATTGATCAAAGTTATCCAGCGGGATCGAAGGGATGAATACTGGTTACCTGGACAATTTAGTCGAATTTTCTCTTCTCATTTCAAAGAAAATGATTTATATTTGACTTCCCTAGTTCGGCGTAAAGTAAAAAGTATTATATTTGTATTTTTTCTGTTGTCTTATTCTATAACACAAGTGCTTAAGCTACTTAGTACGGAGTCAGGACATTAAATGTGGGGTTGTGTTAATTATGAATTAATTATTAAGTTATAGTAAATATTACTCATAATTTTTCTTAAGGAATAGTAGGTCAAAGGCCTTTATTATAGAAATCAAGTCATAGCTACTATGATGGGATTAGGAACAATCACCACCCTTTATGCGGTTTGGTGATCTAATCCGATATTCGCTCTGTGATTAGAGTAATTTATTTGAATAAATAGATAAATGTAGTGTAACATTTAGAAATAAAATGTCCTATAAATAAAATTGCTTTTAAATTTAGGAATTGTTTTATTTTTAGTTCCCAGTATGAAAATTTTGCTGACCGTATTTTATACTCATAGATAGTGACTTTCGATGACACGCACACGTCATGTCATCAAAATATTGCCTCGTTTTTAGGTGTCAGGGCATATCTATGATTTAAATCTTTGATTGACACACGGTTCAATAAGGGCCAAGACACACTAGGGGACATTTACATTGGTCAATAATCTCCGCTCCTCGTTCCACCCGCGCGAGCCTTGTGACGTCGACGCCCGAACTAACGACCAATGTAAATGCCTCCTGAGCGTTTCGGTCGCGTTTGAGACTCGATACCCTGTATGTCGGGGGCTATCGCTATGAAAAATCCGCTAGATGGTGTACGATGTATAACTGAAGGCCATCTACATGGTGATTGGTTATTTTTGACGTGAGATGTCAAAACTTCACTATACAACCAATGAAGATGAAGTTGGACCTATACTCTGATTCATAATCATGTAAAGTAAACTGACAGATGTCAATGACAAGTTTCTATGCATTTTGACATTTTGCATGTGTCAAATTGAGTGATAATGTATGGGGATGACACATTGACATCTGTCAGTTTACATGATTATGAATCAGAGTATAGGTTTTAGGCTGAGGTCCAACTTCGTACGCCATCTAGCGGATTTTTCACACGCACCCATTTCGATAGAAAATCTGTTCGGGGATCACCACGGTAATGAAGTCTCTCGATTCTCATAGCATGACGCGATGGAAGTGTCCTGGCCATATACCACCAAAATGAAATCGACAATGGCAATATGGGCCTTCGCCCCCTCACAATAGAGTCCATCACCAGTCCAGGTCCTCGGGCAGGCCGCCCGGGTAGTCGCCGGTGAGGCAGGCGGTGCAGTGGCCGCCCACGCCGTCGCTGGGCGTGGCCTTCATGTTGTAGTGCACCGCGCTCACCAGCCCTTCCACGCTCAGGTACTCTAGGCTGTCGGCGCCTGCACACAAATGCCAATTAAATCATGTTTAATAATTTATACATACAGGGTGTATCTGTGAACATTTACATCCTTTTAACCACGTGTTCTACCAACCATTCTGAAAAACATTTCGCACCCTTATTCAAACAAAGAAATAACTCAAAATTTCACATTTGTGGGAAATCGCATTTGAAGTTTGACACCTCCGCTTAGTGTACTTCAAAATTAAATAAAAAATAAACTAATAACAATAGCCTTGTTTTAAAAATAGGTATGAATAGTTTAAAACATATAGAAATTAATTTGTATGGAGATCATAGTTATTTATAAAAGGAAGGTATTTATTTATATTGTTGAAAAAAAAGTTCGTACTTATTTCACTTTTTGATAAAAATATTAATTTAATTCCTTCAAAATGGTACGATGCAAGTCAGAATGTTGCTGTTTTTTATTGTTATAATTTAAAAGGTTTCATCTTTTTTACTTTTATTCCAGTATAAGATAAAATTAGGTGTAACACAAAGACTTAAATTTATATAAAAAAGGTGCATTTTCCCCCCAATTGGGCCTGCGGTGCCCTCACTTACTCGACGAAACACAGCGCAGGCGCTGCTTCACGCCGGTATTCTGTGAGACCGTGGTATCACTCCGGTTGAGCCGGCCCTTTCATGCCGAATTACGTTCTGCGCTGCGTTGCTAATGTTGCGCGTTATTTGTGAGGGGTGCTACAGTACTGTCCACTGCTGCTAGGCGCGGATCCAGACCTCAAAAATGGTTGTGGGCATCTAGGGATTATCTGACTTGGGATATAGTGGAAGGGGGGTTCTAGCGGCTCGTTCCCCCTAGCTACGCCCGTGATTATGGGCATCTAAGGATTTTCCGACTTGGGGTATCGTCGAAGGGGGGTCCTAGCGGCTCGTCCCCCCTTAGGTACGCCCATAGTTGTGGATACAACCTCCCCCGCCAATCCCCCTCTCCCTCTCTTAGAATCTCTTAGAATGCTGATCCTAAGTTGATAGAAGAAAGTGCAAAGTCTCAAGTAAATTTAAGGCTGTGGGTATGCCCACAGTGCCCACAATGGTGGATCCGCGCTTGACTGCTCTGGCAGAGGTTGTGTCAAGGGGTACACTTCACAAGTCCGAGGCAATCTGGTTTCTCAGTCCTGGGAAAAAGTCCTCCTGGATTCACCATTGTGGTGGGTGGGACTACCATCCCAGTTGGAGCTACCCTTAAGTACTTGATACTCGTGGTTGACAGCAGATGGGAGTTTACCGGGCACCGGCAACGGCTGGTCCCGAGATTAGTTGGCGCTGCGGGGGCTCCTTAGTCGGCTGTTGCCCAACCTAAGAGGAGGCGATGAAAGCTGTCGCCGTTTAAAAATGGGGTAGTAAGATCAATTGCCCAATACGGGGCACCGATCTGGTCGGGATCATTAAAGAACCGTCATAAGGCTTGTTTCAAGTACAAAAGGTCATGGAAGTTCAGATAATTATAGGATACCGTACCATTTTTCACGAGGTGGCGTGCGCCATAGCAAGTCCCCTTAAGGGATCTAGACGCAGAAGTCCAGGATTTTGTTTACTGGCAAAGTGCTCAAATTAGCAGTGAATGGTGCCGGGTGTTTGTGGTTCCTTCGTTGTTTCTGGTTTCCATAGTACAAGGGAAAACCTTAGTTTAGGACCAGGGCAATGTATGTGATATTGTTTCAATTTATTTATTCATTTTTATTTATTCTCCGCTGGACGCAGTAGTGCGGTAGTAAAGAGCTGCTCAGGACACGGCACTAAGTGAATGGCGCGCCTAAACTAGTTCGACACCGAAGGTTCTGAATCACGACGTCGGATTCTGGAGCCGGTCTGGCCCATCTTAGACAGATGGATTCGAAGAAAGTGGGGTGGATCGATGAGCTATCTGTTGACACAGATCCTCTCATGACATGGCTAAGTTGGAAGGTATCTATGCATCGTTGCCGGTGCAGATGTGTACGACTGTGCGGAAGATACCGCACAGCACACAATGGCGGAATGCCTGCGTGGGATGAATCAAGGACAACATTAACCGCCCTTGGAGATCGGAACCTCTTATTGCCGCCCGTCCTAGAGAAGATGGTCACTATTGGAAAGTGCCTTGGAGTTCTGTTTCATTTCATTTAATAAAATATGCCATCATCTTACACCACGTAAAAGGATTGACTAGGAATTTCGAAAAAAAACGATTATCGAATATCGCAGATCTAATATTCGAATATACGGAACAGTTTTATATTAAATTTTTTCGAATATTCGATTGCAAGCCCCAGTTGAGCGGCGTACGTATATTTATATTTATGTACAATGACAGTCATACAAGAATTAATGTACGAGCAGGCGTATAATAGACACTCATCGCAACACGAGCGGAGTCACAAATCCCCTGCTAACCTTTTAACCCCCTTTCTCCCCGATGGAGCCTTCAATACCATCATTTATTTTCTCGTCGAAACACAGCGCAGGCGTAGCTTCTCGCACTGGCACTGCCGTGCCTCCAGATACTTTACAATCAAATAGATATAGATAGTTACTTTACAATCAAATTTGGTGTCATTCAATGTATGAGGGTCATACTATTTTGAATCGTTATCAGATATTGATGTATTTTGATCAACTAAACCTATATCATCCGCGTCCTAGATAATGACGCCATGCTAAATACAGATTAAAATTGCCATTATTACGATACTTTCAGTAACGTGACATGTATGAATTTACTTTAATAGTGAATTAATTTAAAAAGTTGAAAAAGTAATATTTCTAAAGTTATTAACACAGAGACTCAACTCCAAATACCACAACGGTAATCGTGAATTAACAGTACAACATTGAAATAAGTCTTATTAAGTTCAGTATCTTATGAAACTTTTAAAATAAAACAGAATTATGTCTAAAATGATACGTAGATATTTAAATTTTTTTTCTAATAAAGTGAACTAAGTATAAATTATTGCACTATTAGATTAAATATTAGAGAAAATAAATTTTATCTGGCAGTAAAACACCGCAATGTTTGGTTTTATTTCACTCAAACACGGAAGAGCAGCGGTCAAACCTTGAACAAAGCTGGCACATCACTGAATCTTTCGCTTTACCGGAATCAACTTGTTCGCGCGTGTTAGTAAAAGAGAGGCGGACCATGCGCTGTCTCCCTCAGTTTGCTCATATTTGAATGGCTGTTCGAGTGAAACGATAGTCCTTGTTAAGTTATTACAGTTTTTGATGAAATCTCGGAAAACGCGAATTTTGAGTTATTTCTTTGTTTGAATAAAGGTGCGATTTGTTCTATGACTTTTGAAAATTCGCATAAAAAATTTTCATCTTTCCATACAAAGTCGGTCACGTGACTTGGTCATTTTGTATGGGGGATCGAAGAATTTAGAAAAGTTGTTGAACAAATGTTGTTCAGAATGGTTGATAGAACACGTGGTTAAAGGGATGTAAATGTTCACAGATACACCCTGAATGTTGTAAATGTATACAGGGTGTATCTGTAAACATTTACAACATTTGCCCCGTTGGTCTAGTGGTTTAAGTACCGGACCATAATCTGAGAGTCCCGGGTCGAGCAAAAAGTAGGTAGGTAGGTATGTTTAAAAATTTTTCGAACATAGCTCGGGTTTGTGATCACCAACTCGCATTAGCCAAGCATGGCGAGGAAGCCTAATCCCATCATTGTAGCGATGACTTGATTTCTATGATGGAGGCCTTTGACCTGCAGTGGGACAGTGTATGGGCTGATACGTTTTTTAGTATGGTACAACCACACTTCAATGGATACAAAAATATCATATCAAGTTTTTTTTTATAATATAGGGAGGCAAACGATCAAGCGGTTCTACTGATGGTATGTGATCGTTAATTCGTGATACAAGTGATACAGCGCAAGCACTGTTTTGGTGACCATCAGGTGATCTTTTGTTTATTTATTTATGCTATTTATAAAGAAGCGCATTCTAAAGGTAACGACTAGGCTTTTCGGTAAACCGAAAACACTAAACACTTGCGCGATGTAATCAACACCTAGCGCCACCTATTGGTTGGAGCCAGAGTGGAACTGAATAAGTAATATATTATCTTCGGCATATGCTGAGTGCAAACCTTTTCGGTGACACATTTTTGCTTTTGATTTTTTATTTTATTTTATATTGTGTGATTTTAATATTTGTGTCATTGAATAAATTTATTTCTATTCTATTCTATTCTAATATTACTGACCAACGTGCTCGGCCAGCTTGAAGGAGTTCATCTTGTTGGCGATGAGCTCCTCCGTGGTGGGAATGTTGATGCCCATGTAGCACGGGTGCTTCAGCGGCGGCGACGCTATCCGGATGTGCACCTGGGGACAAACACATTATCCGGTAACGTATGAATGCAAAATTATACAAATCAAAATATGAACACGGTAATCAAATCAAATCAAAATCTCTTTATTCAATATAAGTCCTTTACAGAACATTTATGAATGTCAAATGTTATAATCTACTGCTTATTCTTTGATTATATTATTATTATTAGCTTTGTGATCCCTAGGGCTAGGGCTGCAAATCAGGGTTTTGTTCCCTGAGTAAAAATGCCACTGAGCTTTTGCCCATTGCACTGCTGCGGCACACATGCAGGACAAGGAACAATAAGTAATTGTTCGGTTTCCCAATATTTCTCCCATTTATTCCGAATTGTAATTTGTATGTGCATGTGTACACCACCTAATCCCATCATAGTACTGCTGCAATAAACAATTTATCTACCTAAGCTTAAAACTAAATCCTAATCATAAAATAATAATATTCGGCTATCGTCACGTATGTCTGTATTTCACTTCTTTATTGAATATTGGTAAAACATTAACCTACTAAACCATCCCAACCCCCAGTTCTCGGAACCCGAAAGTCTGACTTGTAAAGCCTAAATCAATTTATAAAGATGTTATTTCTATTGACAACGACGAAACTTACCTATTGGTGAACCATAAAGCGAATCCCTTGCGCGATGCAATCGACTCTCAGCGCCATCTATTGGTGAGTGGAACTAAAGTCCCGAAACGCAGTGAGGGCGGGCCTTTAGTATATAAAATTCTTACCTCCGTCCTATGTGGGACGGAGGTAAGAATTTTATATACTAAAGGCCTCCGCGTCTCTCAGCAGCTTGATGATCGGTCCGACCGTGATCCCGCGCACTATAGAGTCGTCAATGAGCACGATCCTCTTTCCCTTGACATTCTCGGAGAGCGCGCCGAACTTCTTGGCAACTTCTAGTTACCGGAACCCGACAGACTGACATAACGACTAAATTAGTATATAAGTCTTACCTCCGCAGCTCGAGCGTCTCTCAGTAGCTTGATGATCAGGTAAATTCTATATATAACTACAAGTCTTTTAGGCAAAACGCTTGCGCGACGTAATGGGGGCTACCGCGTGTGAAAATCCGCTAGATGGCATACTTGAATACTGAGGTCCATCTACACGGTGATTGGTTATTTTTGATGTGAGATGTCAATATGTCACTAAACGACCAATGACGTTGAAGTTGGACCTCAGTTCTCAAGTACGCCATCTAGCGGATTTTTCACACGCGGTAGCCCCTATTGACGCCCAGCGCCATCTATTGGTGAGTGGAACCAATGTCCCATTAGTGTATAATTATCTTACCTCGGCGGCCCCAGCGTCTCTCAGCAGCTTGATGATCGGTCCGATCGTGTTCCCGCGCACTATAGAGTCGTCAATGAGCACGATCCTCTTCCCCTTGACATTCTCGGAGAGCGCGCCGAACTTCTTGGCAACTTCTAGTTACCGGAATCCGACAGACTGATATAACGACTAAATTAGTATATAAGTCTTACCTCCGCAGCTCCAGCGTCTCTCAGTAGCTTGATGATCAGGTAAATTCTATATATAACTACAGGTCTTTTAGGCAAAACGCTTGCGCGACGTAATGGGGGCTACCGCGTGTGAAAATCCGCTAGATGGCGTACTTGAAAACTGAGGTCCATCTACACGGTGATTGGTTATTTTTGATGTGAAATGTCAATATGTCACTAAACGACCAATGACGTTGAAGTTGGACCTCAGTTCTCAAGTACGCCATCTAGCGGATTTTTCACACGCGGTAGCCCCTCTTGATGCCCAGCGCCATCTATTGGTGAGTGGAACTAATGTCCCAAAAAGTGAGCCATTAGTGTATAAAAGTCTTACCTCGGCGGCCCCAGCGTCTCTCAGCAGCTTGATGATCGGTCCGATCGTGTTCCCGCGCACTATAGAGTCGTCAATGAGCACGATCCTCTTCCCCTTGACATTCTCGGAGAGCGCGCCGAACTTCTTGGCGACGCCCAGCTGTCGCAGCCGCGTGGACGGCTGGATGAAGGTGCGGCCGACGTATCTGTTCTTGCAGAGGACTTCCATGAAGGGGATGCCGGACTGTGGAGAAGATTAACTAATGAGAATGTTGGCCAAGAAATTTAGGCATATGGACGTGACGGGTATGCATAAGGACATAAGGCCGGCAGCATTCCCAAAGGTTGACTGATAGAGAATGCCTCTTGGCATTAAGTTCGCCTATTGTATTAATATTTTAGTGCAATAAAGTTTAAAATAAATGAATTCCCCTAACGGAAAAATAAAGGCATGCGGGAGTATAATTTTCTTAAAAAGTCCCCGTTAGGTCAGCCTATATAGTATATACTGTCTAATTGCGGGGCAAAGGCCTCCAATATAGAAATCAAGTCATCGTTCCTACGATGGGATTAGGCGTGATCACAAACCAGAGTTATGTTCGAAAAATTCGAAACATACTTTTGTTCAGCCCGGGGCCCCAAGACCACTAGACCAACGGGGTGTTAAAATCAAACGTGGAAGTCTCTAATCAGACAACGCACTCGGGTCGCCTGTAGGGATAACCTGAGTAAATGGGGATTTGCGTCCGTAAGCAATGTTTGCTAGTACGGCCCCGCCCCCAAACCAGGGCTCATCTCCTGGCATGACCTTTATGCCCAAACAGCTGCACATACGGTGAACTCCTGCAATCTACTGACAGCGCAGTCGTTGTGCTGGTAAAATGTAATGTTATCTTGATGCCATTAACACGAGAGGAAGAAGAAGAAGAGGGATGTAAATGTTCACAAAAACCCCTGTATATGCTGGGTACGTGGTGCGGTATACCTGTCTGGCGTAGCCGTGCGCGGCGGCCGTGCCGGACTCGGGCACGGAGGACACGATGTCGGCGTCCACCGGCGACTCGCGCGCCAGCATGCGCCCGCACTGCAGCCGCGCCGAGTACACCATCTGGCCTGGAACAACCACTTGCTTCATCTATGTCCCACATAGGCAAAATCTTCATCATCAAACACAAAATAATTTATTTCTTTATAATCCAGGTACCTACATACATAACATCAACAATGGTTGACCTCTTCGTGCATGTAGCACCTGTGCCAGAAGAGGCCACTCTTCCTCAACACACTCTTACTACCCGTGCGGATAAACGCTGGGATTAGAAATGGCGGCGCCACTATTCACCTCTCGCTCGCACACTATTTGCGTCTATACTCGCACACGTGGGTACAGACTGACAAAAAAAAAGCTGCGTTTTAATAAAAAATTGTGAGCTAGTTTTTCCGTGGTTTTGAACCTTTCGTTAGTCTTGTCATATTTGGTTAGAAAGGTATGTTATTCCTCATTACTATAGGCTATGTATGTACCACGGGCGAAGCCGGGGCGGACCGCTAATAAATGTATATTTTTGTGAGAACAAATTCGTTTATAAATGCGATAATTATAAATTATTATTTGTTTATAAACAATTCTTTTTAGAAAAAAAGAATTTATCGCAATCTGAATTATTTTCATAGATTTTTTACATAAATACAGTAAAAAATACTACTTACAAAATAATAAAACCTATAAAACATACTTATATATTATTTGAATTAATAAAATAACAAAGCATTTTCAATGCTAACGATATTTTCTACGATTTTTCAGTTTACTTATATTTAATTATAATTTTACGTACTTAGTATGCTGACGGTACCGACTCGTCGGTCCGCCATTTCTAATCCCAGCGTTTATCCGCACGGGTAGTACCTACTTAATTTTAGGTTAGGATATCATCCCACATCTACTTACTGCTGAGTATAGGCCTCTTCTCTATTACGCCACTCCCTACGATTCCCAGCCAGCCTAATCCATTGTTTCCCCACTACCATTACAATATCGTCAAATCAAACGGGGCAGGTGATCTACCCGCAAACATCTTAGAGGGATATAACTGTGTAACTATATACCTACGCTGAAAACTATATTCCGAACCAGTGGTAAACATTTTTATATTCATAAGTAATCTGTATGGACCTAAATTGAATGAATTACTTAAATAAATAAATTCACTGAACTGAAATCGGAACGCACGTTTGTTTGAACGAGACTATACTATATAATACAATGTGCCAATACACCAAGCCATAGACTTTGAAGAAAAAATTACTATTCGCATCCGCGAATGTGGGTAGGTACTAGATATTCGCATTCCCGAATGAACAAAAAATGACAGTCGTCATCACTATCTAAAATAATAAAAGTTACAATGCAATGCGAAAATTTAACCTTTAAAATATAACTCAACAAAAAAAAAACATAGGTTTTCGCTCTTAGGTACGTAACGTAAATTTCAAAATCAGGTAAAATCTTTATTCCTGTCCTGTTGCCTTAAGGGTTAAAGAGCTATTTTAATCCTTACCCTCGAACATGCTGTCAGCCCTCGCGAAGTAGACGTACTCGAAGATGCAGAAGGCCTGCTGCTTGCCGGGCGGGCGCTCCACCACGTCCACGGTGCGGATGCCGTGCCGCGACATCTCCACGATCTCGCCCGGGAGCACCTCGCGCACGTAGCGGGCGCCTGCCGATAGACACTACGCTTTTACTATTCTGTCAAATAATAAAAAACCGGCCAAGAGCGTGTCGGACACGCACATGGAAAGGTTCCGTAGCCATAAGGTGGGCCGACCTTATTTTCGTAGTAGTTTTGACGACCCGTTTAGCGCAATGGTTTGAGCGCCGGTTGAGACGTAAGGGTCGCGGGTTCGATTCCCGCAACGACACAAATGTTTGTTGATGAAACAGATATTTGTGTTGGGTCTGGGTGTTTATGATACCTTCGTTGTTTCTGGCTTAGTTTGGGACCAGGACAATGTATGTGATGTTGTCTCAATTTATTTATTTAATTATATAGTTTATAGGTAGTTATTTCCATACATTACCATTTAGTAAGGGCAACTGCACGTCATAAGTTGGTAGAGTTGTATTAAAAAAGCTATGGATAATACCGAGTCCGCTATAGTTTTCGTTGAAAGTACTTACTTAGAGGTATACAGCACATTTTTTTCAGAATTATTGTTAACTAGCGGCCGCCCGCGACTTCGTCCGCGTGGAAAAGTAACTTTTTACCCCCCTTTTAACCCCTTACAACCCCCTTTTTGCAATAAAAAGTAGCCTATGTCCTTTCTCAGGGTCTAGACCATCTGTATACCAAATTCATTTAAATCCGTTCAGTAGTTTTGGCGTGAAAGAGTAACAGACAGACAGACAGACAGACAGACAGACAGACAGAGTTACTTTCGCATTTATAATATTAGTAAGTATGGATAGTATTTCAAAAGTTAAGGGGGGGGGGACGCTCTATTTAACTTTGTATTGATATATCTCGAGACTGGGGGTTCTGATCTACATAGTTTCAATGCAACTTTTGTTGTATCTAAAAATACCTTTTTAACGATACCTTACACTATGGGTCATTCCGTCATTGACATACACAAGAAAATACAAAACACTAAAGAAAGAAAAAGTTATAAAAATAAAATAAACTAATAAATTCATACATTAATGTAAAAGTTATTTTTGAGTAACCAGGCTTGCCAAATCCTGGTTTATGTTCGAAAACTTACCATGGGGTAGCCTAGTACCCAGCTTTTAGTCCCGTTCTATATATAGGGATATAGAACGGGACTAAAAGCTAGGCAGAAGAGTTTTGTAAGTTACAAAGTGTACGTACCAATGGAGAGGAAACCGCAGGACTCCGAGGAGACGACCCAGCCCTCAGCCTTGTCCTCCATGCCGTTCTTAGCGCAGCCGTTCATCAGGACTGGTGGAAAGATCACTTATTATTTCTTCTGTATTCCCAGAGAGCTACAATTTGAGTGTCTTTAAGTCGAGAGTGAATAGGCTTCTTCTGGGAAAGCACGCTACATCTTAGACCTCATTGTCACTCTCCATCAGGTGAGATGAGGTCAAGTGCAAACCCAATTAATATAAAAAATATTATAAAATGTACTTTATCTACACCCATCATAATCTTCAAATGAATTGAACTATTAACTATTCGGACTATAGAGATAGTCATAAGTGTTTTAGTAGGCATGAAGATGATTTAAAGAAGAAAGTCGTACAATAGTTAAAATTATAATTTATCGTGCAATAGTTCAATTTTAAGCAAAATGGTCTCATATATGAAATTAATGGTAGGTAAGTATTGCAATAGTTTTCCAAATTATTGTGTTTCGTCCATAGTGTCCCTTAAGAATGCCATCAATAATTAAAAAAAAATGTGACAATTTTAATGAACATTCGATGATAGGTAATTTTACCTAGGATTGGCTCTGTCTCAAATAGAGAGTGCATATGTGAACGTTCACATCCCTTCAACCACGTCTTCTACTAGCCATTTTAAACTCTGAACAATATTAATTCTTCTACGACTTACGAAAATTAAACGAATTTTTTTTCGACTCCACATACATAAACAAGTCACGTGACAAACTTGACTTGTTCATTATGTATGTGGTACTAGAATGATTGGTAGAAGACGTGCGTTACATGGAGTTAAATGTTCGCAGTAAACAGATATTTCTTAGTGTGAAAATAAGCGCCGAAATGTTTCGACTCCCCAAGCAAAGTGACCAAGTCACGTGACCGACTTTGTATGATTTTTTTTATGGGAATTCCCAAAAGTCATGAATAAATGTTGTTTATTTATTTAAAAACTTTATTGCACAAAACTTCGTACAATAGGCGAACTTAATGCCAAGAGGCATTCTCTACCAGTCAACCTTTGGGTCAAGCAGAAAGGGCAAAGGTGCGGCGAAAGGAGGACTTTAAGTTGTTCAGAATGATTGATAGAACACGTGGTTTAAGGGATGTAAATGTTCACCGATGCACCCTGTATGTAGAGAGTATGTGATCGATGTGTGAAATGATAAATGAGTGTCATGCATTACCCGCTGCATGCTGCGATGACGACTGTTTGTATGCATCTGAAAAGAAGGTCCAATTAGCGTACATTCATGAAACTTATCTAACACGAAGATGAGGCAGTATTAAATAATGAGAGCAAGTAAAAGTTCGCACAAATGCACAGTTAAACTCTTTTTTATATGGTCGTTACTTGTTTGCGTATGTATTAAACCCCTTAATGGGCAGTAGGTACCTATAAATACAATTAATTGGTTTTGGACCTTATCTCCAACACATAAGGTTCAAAACATGGTGTCTAACATGTCGACAGAGCTCCTTAAAGGGTCAATTCCAATAAAAAGATGTCCCCTCGCATGCACGATTTTCTAGAGAAACATACGAGTATATGTACGGTACGTACAGCCACAAATCAAAGTATACAAAAGTGTCAAATTTCTTCAATCGACTTTCATGTTACTGTCATACACATTAGGTTGAATATCAATTGAGGAAATATGATAAGTTGTGGTAACCTGATGTGTGGCTGACTGAACGCTGTATTGATGATGGAAAATGTTTACAGATACACCCTGTTTACTTTATTATGGCAGTGGCTCTAAAGCCTTGCAATGCAATCCACAATTTCGAGTGTTAACAAACCATATGGTCGGTCATCGGTCCATGCTATGAATTGATGAGAGAATGGATACGTTTTATAGAACGGTATCTATAGATGGATTCAGCAAAGCTACTTCAACAATAAAAAATGGGGTGAATTAATTTAAAGGGAGAAAGACAGTTAAAAGGTTAGCAGCGCACTTATTACTCCACTAGTGTTGCAGGTATGGGCGGCGACAATCGCTTACCATCAAGTGGTCAGTCCGCTCATCTGCCACCACACCATATCACATAAAATAATGATTTTTTGTATAGAACACTAGCTGTTACCCCCGACTTCGCCCGTGTGGAATAGTATCTTTGGGAAGCATTTTTAATTTAGGTATATAATAATTCGTTTCTTCATACAAATCGACCAGCGAAGCAAGCCAATTTGTATGATTTTTTTTTCTTGTTTTCAGTGTTGGTCCCATACTGAAAGACGTTCAGTTTCATGGGGTGAGCTACCCTGAGAGGTTTTGCGCTATTTAAATAACACGTTGTATGTATATTGGTACTCACATGAGGAGCCCAGCGGCAGGATCTTGCCGAGGCAGAGCGGGCGGTTCCCGTAGGGGTCGCGCACGGCGTATATCTTGTCTTTCAGCATTATTACCAGCGAGTAGCTCAGAGGTGCCAACCTGCAAACAAAACATGGTGAGTAGGTATACATTCGTCAATAAATATCGACATTTTCAGTTTCTGGAAGCTACAATTATGAAGTAAGTATATGGCGCCGAATATGGTCTAAAATTAGCCGCCCCTATATTCTTCCACCCTAGGCTCCAGTCTTCTTAGGCTATAAGGTAAATAGCCGCTTTTAAGTATACCTACCTACTACCTATGGATTCTGAGATCTACATCAAAATTATAGTTCCAGACATACCAGACATCAGACATCAAACCGTATCAAACGCGCGTACTTAGGAACCGAACTATATGTTGAGCAAGATGCCTACTCACAGTATCCTCTCAATTACGCAGTCTCTCTCAATTTTTAATTTTTAGTCCGAGTAAGTCGACAGCCCAACCATGTTATACTTGTCCCAAACACTTTGTCTTACTCAATTCTAGCCAAATAAAGTTTCATTCGACATCCTTACCTCATGAGGTGGTTGATCCTAGCTGGCCAGTCAGGGCCGTTGGTCTCGCCCTCCGGGGGGTTGAGGCACAGCGCCTGCGTGATCAGCTCGGAGTCCGAGTGCGTCGACAGCCCTACGCCACGGCCCAGGACCTGTGAATAGTTTCGAACTCTTTGGTTGTCCGTCCGTGATCCGCCTGCGTCACCACATATAACATAAAAAACCAATACAGGAGTCTTAAGACGGAGAGCAGCAATATGTGAGGTCACTGAGCCATCAAAGTAAATAAGTCCTAGTAGAAGTGGCCAAACCGTGTCGTACATGCGTGGAACAATCTTCCTGAAACTGTGATAAGTGCTCCTACAGTGAACTCTTTTAAAAATAGACTGGACATTTTAAATTACAAACAGACTACGCAAGTGCAGTGATATACACGCATCAGCATTTTTGCTGTTAGTGTAGAAATAAATAAAGAATATTATAAAGGCGAAAGTTTGTTTGGATGTATGGATGTTTGTTACTCTTTCACGTAAAAACTACTGAATGGATTTGAATGAAACTTTACCACAATATAGCTTATACATCAGAATAACACATAGGCTACAATTTATAAAAATATGTTGTGTGGATTGTCCAAAATATGACGGTAAGTGTCAATAATTAACTTCAGGCGTACAAAGTCGCGGGCGGCCGCTAGTAATAAATAATAATAAGTGATTGGAGGCCGCGTGAAAGTGGCAGCTGTGGCAGACCCCCACAAATTACTAGTATTATCTAAGAACTTCTAGTAGTTTCTAAGAACTTTTAGGCTTCCTAAGAAAGTCCGGCAGAGAGGTGACCACCTCATTAATCATTTTGCTGCTGCTGCAGTTGACTCCCCGTTGTGAGCAATGGTTAGAGCGCTATGAGCCGTGTTCCTACGAACATATAGCAGTTGGCACCTCCTTGGACGCCGCATCTGGTGGCTTATAACGAAGACGTCCCGTAACGAATGAGAATATACCTGTCACATTCAAACAAAAGCGCGTACAGCGCGTGTGAAAGAGAGGGGAACTCCGATTCGGTCGTAACGTCGACTTCAAATTAGAACCTCAGGTCATCCAGTTAGGATTGTAAGGACGTACCATCTTCCTGAGGCTGCTGCAGTTGACCAGCTCCCCGTTGTGGGCGACGGCCAGAGCTCCATGCGCCGTGTGCACTACAAACGGCTGGCAGTTCACCTCCTCGGACGCTGCCGACGTCGAATACCTGCGCAAACAAAATAAAAATCAAATAAAGTGACACGTCAGTACGAACCATGTTTCGGTTCACCAGAGCTTACTGCACAGAAAAGCATGGTAAATGTTATGCAACACGACGCGGTGCGGCGCCGCATCGCAGGTCGTCTCGCCGGACTACCGGCCACACGATGACATGACCGACGATGACCGACGGCACAGAATACTTACTTAATAGTACAAGTACAGAAAGCCCACTCCTACAAACCGTTTATGAAAATGAAGACTCAGGCTACCATAACATAACGTTGAAATTCCGACCGCCCAGCGTTCGATGCCTACCATTATTCATACCTAGAAGTGCGTTCTCTCGCATGCGTCGCCGCTCGCTCGATATTTTCTACTAATTGGCCCCTCCGGAGGGGCCGCCGCATGTACTTGCAAGTTCGATACCGACACGCGGAGTGGGACAGGCCAGCCGACGGTCTTGAGCTCCGCAATACTTCCAGCCCTCCCCGCCTTGTAATAATATTTTCACTACATGACATACATTGATCTGACTCTGAGATAGGCAGCTCAAGCACCTGTGTTACAGATATCAGAACCAACAGTGGGATTACAAATATATACATATAATACTTTTCTTTTCTAAATACATACTTATAATACATATAAAACACCCAGACCAATACAAACAGACATGTTCATGCACACAAATGTTTGTACTGTGCGGGGATCGAACCCTCAACCCTTGGCCCAGACTCAGCATTCACTACCACTGAACCAACTGGGTTGTCTGGATCCCAATGCGCGTGCGATGCAGCGCCGGAGCGCCGTGTGCCATACCAAACATTTTTATATGTAGGAAACTTAAGCGGCACCAGTCTGACGCCGCACCAGATCGTGTGGCATGGCCCTAAGATACTTTTCTTTTTGTCAAGAGATGGTGCAATAATGCAAGTAGTCCATCTTGAAAAGGGCAGATGCACGGTTAAAAAGGATCCCATGAAACAGCAACAGTAGCGGTAATATTCATAAATTTGTACCACCTCCTTCATGAACGCCCCGTTGGTCTAGTGGTTTAAGTACCAGGCCGTGATCTCGGGGTCCCGGGTTCGATTCCCGGGTCGAGCAAAAGTATGTTTCGAATTTTTCGAACATAGCTCGGGTTTGTGATCACCAATCCGCATTAGGCAAGCGTGGTGATTAAATAAATAAATAAATAAATACACACAACATCTCATACATTGACCTGACTCCGTACTAAGTAGCTTAAATGCACTTGTGTTACAGATATCAGACAACAGAGGATCACAAATATAATACTTAAATACATATATAACACTCAGACACTGAACAAACACAAGTGTTCATCACACGAATGTTTGTCCAAGGTGGGGATCGAACCCACGACCTTTTGGCGTATGAGGCAGGGTCACTACCATTGCGCCAACCGGACAGATTAAGCCTAATCCCATCATAGTAGCGATAACTTGATTTCTATGATGGAGGCCTTTGCCCTGCAGTGGGACAGTATGTAGGCTGATACTTTTTTATACTGTTGTGTACCACCTCCATTATTTTATTGAGCAAGCGGGCTGACGTATCAACTAATGGTACGAGATAAAATGTTTCTGATATATTTTGTTACAGGAAGGGGTCGACGGTGTGTGGCATTGTGTGCAAAGATGTCACATTTAAAAACATACACGACTAAACATTTAACACAGATTCGAAGAATACGAGGAAACTCAAATTTTTATTTACTTTGGGGTAAAACATCCTATAAAGGTAACCTTTTTTACTACATTACGATGTAGCTAAAAAAAACTGGTATGATCTAATATATCGGTGTGTTGCTTCTTTCTATTTAGCCTGACCATGATTTAGAGATGAACCGTATTCAAAATTGTGTTTAAAATTAAAAAATAAAAATATATTCTGGGGAGATCTAGCTGTAATATAATAATAATAATAAATTGAGACATCATCACATACACTGTCCTGGTCTCTAACTAAGCTTTTCCCTTGTGTTACTTATAGAAACAACGAAGGAACCACAAACACCCAGACAAAACACAAATATCTGTTTAATGGATTCCGCCTTGAAGCCTTACATGGAAGAATATATAAATCACTAGCGGCCGCCCGCGACTTCGCCCGCGTGGAAAAGTAACTCTTTACCCCACTTTTAACCCCTTACAACCCCTTTTTCGCAATAAAAAGTAGCCTATGTCCTTTCTCAGGGTCTAGACCATCTGTATACCAAATTTCATTTAAATCCGTTCAGTAGTTTTGGCGTGAAAGAGTAACAGACAGACAGACAGAGTTACTTTCGCATTTATAATATTAGTATGGATAGTGTTTTACTGACCTAGTGTGTCCAATTCCGAGATTCCCCTTGAGTTTTTTCATCGCCTCGTCGTTAAATATATTGTTGATGAGGCCCATGCCCTTGTGAGAGTTGAACGTCCGCGCACTCTTGCCCTCCGACGTCACTATACCAGCAGACTCCTGTCCTCTGGAAATAAAATAAATAAATTAATATTAACACCATTAGCATTAGTTTTTAAGTTTTATACCGCTGTTTTGAGAGCAATAAAAATTATATTCATTCATTTATTCAACATAACTTTTCTACTATGTTACTAACATTAAAGAATAGTTACATAAGGCGTTTCTCTTTTTATTAAAACGACCAGACCAGAAGATTTCACCTTGAAACTCCTTTTCCTTCCGATTCGGCGAAACAGCGCGGACGCTGCTATACGTCGGTATTTTTTGACTCTGGTTGAACTCTTTCATGCCGAAAAGTGGCTCTCCCACAGACAAAAATTGTATGAAAATTTATCTATCTATTATCTATATTTATTATAAAGACGTAAATCCTATCTGACAAAGCTTTACACTTGCGGGAAGTAATCAACTCCCAGCGCCATCTATTGGTCCACATTGGATCTAATGTCCAAAATAAAGTGAGTAGATAAATAAATACGTACCTGTGCTGTAAGGCGACTAATCCAAGACATATGACCTGCCCCACGTCCACCTGGGTGGGCCACTCGCCCGTGCCGATGGCGCCGAACACGCCGCATTCATGTGTCAAACCTGTAACCAAAGAGTATAATTGAAACTTGAAGTCATTCCCAACTGCATCCGAACTCATGATCATAAATCTTTATCGTTTCATTTGGTGAACAATGAGGTCCTTGAACTGTCCTTGCTATGCTTCATTAACTTCGGAAAGCACGGTTTTAGCGCTTAAAACGCATCAAGAAAGTCATGAAATTGATAGCGCCAATGCCGCTTACGTCATAGAGTATAGCTCCATTGGTCATCTATACTATTTATAAAGAGTCAAGAGATAACTTCTATAGACAACGACAAGGCTTATAGGTAAACTGAAAACACGAAACGCTTGCGCGATGTAATTGAGCACAGCGCCATCTATTGGTTAATTTCTGAATTATTGTCCCGAAGCGAAGTAATACATACTATGGAAATCCGTAATCGTTCCTCAAGAATAAATTTCATGGCTTACTTGACATCTTTCAAGCGATACCTACTAGGTCGGCCTACCGGGCGTCGGCCCATCGGTCGGCCCTGGAATGCTTTCTTCACGACACGATCCTCGTCCAGTCTCTCGAGGTGGCTAAGTCAGCGAAGACGATGCGCCTTGGTCTCGCCAATGATGTTAGGCGTGTCCACAATGTCGTCGAGAGTGATCTGCGAGAACTTCAGGCCAAGGACTGGCAACAAGTAGCACAGGATCGACCGAAGTGGCGTTCTCTTATTTCGGAGGCCAAGACTCGTCTCGGGTCGCTGAGCCAGTGAGTAAGTAAGTAAATACCTACTATACTCAGGCGCTTACCTGATTCCACCGCTCCTCGCCCATGCCGCTTGTTCCTCGTCACCTCTGGCTGCGTCTTGTTGCATTGACAGTTGCTGTCTTCACTCGAGAGCCGGTCCTGGCTGCAGCCTCCTCCGCGCATCTCACATGGAGTCCCTGTGGGACCGTCCATGGTTTATCTAGGAACAGAAAAAGGTAAATTTTAATTATTATGTTTGTATGCTGTGTTGTATGTTGCAAAATTCCTAAATACAGGAATATAAAGTTTTAGCCGATTTTTTTTATCTTTACTTGTAACACAGTTGATATAAAACTAAACGCAGTTCTTAGTTGTCTTTTAATTTATAGTAGGTAAGTACTTAAAGGTATTATAAAACAAAGTACCTACCTAATACATAAAAGGAACAACGTTTTGGGACTTCCCGAAGGTGAAACTACAATCTAGCTAGACCCAGTTCTAGCAAAAATCAACAATATTAAACAAACCCTTACTAATCATTCCAGCTACCGACACTTAACACATACGGACAATGTAATGTTAAGTGCAAAAAAAAAAACAGTTTGCAAGTGAGAGCAGTGTCTTTAGTAGGATTTCTTACCTATAGTAGGTATGCTAACCAGACAAGTATTTTTTGTAAGTATAAGGAAATAAATAACTTTATCGAACAATTTTTATTTCCACAGTTACTATAAATCAAAACATACCTAATTAGGGTAAACGACCCTTTAATCGAATTCCTCAAGTCTCAGCCGAAGTTATAATAAAATATAGATACGCGGTATTGCAAAATTCGTAAGTGCTACCTACTTAAATAAGTATGTAGGTAGGTATCATTACCGAAGTATCTTTACGTGCGTGAAAAAATTGTAGATACTTCTCAAAAAACTATAGTACACTAACTTTAGAAGTAAATAACAACTTACCAACTTTTATCGTTTTTATTTCCACATGTATTATCAAACAAAACATAAACACTAGGGTAAACGACCCAAGTATTTCCCTATTCTCAGTCGTGCCGTAAGATAAGTAGGCCACAAACTAACTTGACTCCAACGCGTCTTAACTTTATAAACCCGACACAAACACATTTAAACAAGAACTTTTTAATGCCAATAACATTACAATTGCCAGATAATGGAACAAAACATGCGCTAGATTACTCACTAATAACATCGCTGATTTACAAAATGTCGTGCGCAGAGAAAATCTGACAAACAATTGATCTTCGACTCTATTTCGAAAGGCGTAATATTGATTGGGGAATATCTAAATATATCTAATTGGTACAATCACTGACGTCATAGGAATATAATAACAATATTTCTGTTTAATGAGAAGACAGCCGTCATTGATCAGTTTCTGGAACAGCAACAGAAATTGCTATCACGTGACGCGAGTAACGCATGATTTTTAGCAATAAGATAAAAATCCTTACTAAAACATAGATATTTTGTATAATTAATTTCTAAGTCATGACGTTAAAAGTAATATTGTTGCATTAACACAAGTCGTAGAACTAGGTATTTAGACATGTTCTTTGTATACAGCGAACATGGCTTACCAATAAACAATGAGCTTCTATTGGACCTGAGGTACGTCATCCCGCAATTTATCAATGATCGTTAATTTTAATTAAGATTGTTCTTGTGCACAATACTGAATAAGGTGTACTTCTAGTTTAATAGTTATTTATAGTCCAGTGACTTCGGAATTTGACGAAAGTCAGGTTTAGATAGGTATACATCCTAAAACTAATCTCAAATCCTACATAGGAGTACCTACACACTATGTCTGCGTCTGTTAAAATCTAGTCACATAATTTTTTTTGGAAATATGTCTACACACATAATCTTCAATTTAATAAATCCAAGGAAACGTTTTGACAGGGTTTATACATGTTTTAATCGGGACTAAAGCTTGACCTTAAATACTTCTCTACATTGTTAAACACTGACTAATATGACACGAAAACTTAAATGAACTAGTATTAACTGCACTATACAAACCAGATTATGCTGTACTGAGTAATAAAATATTATACACAAGTGTGTATAATGTTTGTTCAACAATAACCCCGAGATACTTAGAAACTTTTTGGAGGTACAAACACAGTTTCCTTGAAAGCATTTGATAGATGCATCAGAAAAATGTTAATTTGGAGTTTTGGCGGAGATAGGAGAGTTACCAAAATAATAGTAAAAACTATTTACGACTGAATGAGAGTACAGGCAAATTCGGGAAATGTGTAAAGGTTGGCAGCGCACTTGTTATGAATCCACCAGTGTTGCGGCACGGGTATCCATGGGCGGCGGCAATCGCTTACCTACTATCAGGTAATTCATCAGCTAATCTGCAACTCAACTATTACATAAAAAAATTAAAAGTCCACGCTAACTGAGCTTACATAACTATAATGTAGTATCGTGGTCATTTGTTGATGCGAGCTTGGGTAAGCTTAACTTTTGAGTTTGTTGTTGTTTTTAAGATTCGTCAATATCATTTCATATTTCGACCAGATATTTTGACGCAGACAAAACGATAATAACAAAAACACGATCAAGAGATCAAGATGATTTCTCACACTGACGAAACATGTACGAAAATTGTACAAACACAAATATTTTGAACGCGCGATAGCCCCGCCCCGCGTAAACAGTGGACGGAGCAACATTGGCTCGATGTGGCGTCAGCAATACTCGCAGGGGGTCAGTTTATCAGCTGACACCAGCGTACATTTCCATGAGGGGTCGGAATAAACAACGTCAGATAACGAGACACTATTGGAAATTAAACGGAATTGTAATCTTGCAGATTTGCATAGAACTATATTTAGCTCTAGATGGTCTAATTGCAAATGAGTTATTTATTGGTTTGAAGTAACTCAGTCATTATTGTACGGTCAGCAGAACATACTATAGTGGCTTCTTGTTCCGAGGGCACCTTGGACATTGTAACACCAAATTTGTTCACGAAATGTTTCGATATTTTTTATCACTTCTTGTGCCCTGTTCTGTGTGAAATATAGGTACAGTTTTTTCTTTTCTTTTCTTGATTTCAGATTACACTTTACACCAATTTTTTAATTCAGTTGTAGTTAACTCCTTTTACTCAAGGCCACTTTGTTTTTATATCTTTTAAGTACTTATGCATTCATTAATTACGCATTACGTCTTCAAAATTCCGGCCAAAAAGTTAATTATTATTTCTGTCATAGAGTTTTTTTAAAAGAATCATTTCTTTCCACCATCGCAAGTAAATCAAGATTTAATTACAGACATCGGTACAGGAAAGTAAAAGCTTGTGAAAATAACAAGTAAAATGGCTGACATTTGGAATCTGGAATAGAAAATTACTGGCCAACTTTTCTAATGGATAGGTACCTAGAGCTCGCACTAGTCGATCGATCTTGCAATATTGCCAGTCTTGTCATATTACGAAATGTAGTATCAGATTATATTATTAGGTTTCACGTGGTGTAATGATTCGACTAACAACAACAAAATGATGCAACGTACCGACCTGATCATATCGGCATGCTGTTTTCGATTATGTAAATATAGGTTACGTACGTAGCTATCACTCTGAAGTAAGTATGGACTTCAATCCATTGGATATAACAAAGTATAGGACGGCCGGAAAAGAACATGGTCAAGTCCAAAGATCAGGAATTCTGAAGCGATGAGCGCTTTCTTCTCCAAACATTAATATTCGAATTTTCAGTCAGAGCGGTCGGTACTGCGATAGCTTGAACTTTGTCCCTATTAATACCGTTTAATTGCCGGCAAATTATGCTGTTTTTGAACATTTTCAAGTTAATACTTTTTTATTAGGAGTTAGGATTTTTTTTGATGTTTAATTATTTAAGTAACAGCATGTCCTCTCCTTAGTCTGTGAGTAACAGAACAGGAAACGCACGTCGTTAAATAGTTAGTTAGTATGTGAATTTATAAGACTAATGTGATAAAAAATATTTGTATAAAAAGTAGGAGTAGGTAGATTTTTGATGTTCTTCTAACGCTATTTATGCATGATGATGACAACTAAAAGCAGTTCTATTGCTGTAATTGACAACATTTCAAAATTTCTAAGCCCTAAAATAAAAAATACCATTTCTTTGTTTTCTTCTCCTGATATCGAGAATATATCAAAATATTTTTTATATTGCTTATTTACTGAGAAAAAAAATTATAACTGAAAACTGAAAAATGACGTCATACTTACACTGAAGAATGAAATATTTCCTTTGCCTATACCTTCTCCATTGCTAAAACTGATAATATCTGTGAATTAACTGTCATGTGTCTTCAGTGACATTTGTAAAAATAATTCCTCGTACTCATTACAATTCTCATAAATTCTCATTTATAATCGTTTACAACAAAGAAACTATTGCGTATGTGCCAATGAAGGATCCGAAATATTGTTGTGTCCCTATCTGCACGAACAATTCTATTCATGCTCCGGAGAAATCCTTTTTTTCATTGCCAGTGTCTACGAAGTAAGAATGGTGCAATGCATTGGTTATTAAGAAATTAACTGTTCTCTGCGTGTTTTGTACTTAGAAAATTAATGAAGACGGTGAAAGGACGGGTCAAATTGAAAGCTAGATTGCCATCGTAGATTCATAGGTGTATAATTATTAAAATTCAATAAATAAGCTTCACATAGGTAGGTACTTAAGTAGTTATTTATTTACACAAGGTTAATAAAAAATATGAAACATTTTACATCTTTTATTTTGCACTCTATACTTTTTTGAAACATATAATTTTTCCAAAATACCTAAGCAGCATCTATTATTTTTTTAACACAGAGCTCATCATAGTCAGCCAGAACTTATGTATCAGCACTGGACGGTACACAAATGGACATCTCGCTTTAATTCTACGTATCCCACCGCAGTGTCTACGTAGGCTTCCCGCAAAGCAAGTAATGCTTTAGCACTACGTAGTTCAGCAACGTTGTAGCAGTCGTTCTCTTGCATGAACTCTAGTAACATTAGATAGTTTACTCTTGGCAAGTTTCTACTATCAGCAACTTGAAATCCGTCGGAAACTTTCATTTTATTTAAATAGTATGGGAAAAAGGGAGGTTATAATTCTATGACAGACAGATGCAAGACATAAAATGAAATTGTCAATAGTTGTCATGTATTCCTCAGTAAGCACAGAGTATATTGTATCTCAGTAAGTATGACGTAATTTGGCGCTTACGTCTGTTTAGAATACGAAGGATTAAAATATGTTTTTTAGGTATCTTATAAACATAATTTCGAAAAAACAAAAAATATGGGTCGCTTTATTTTATATCTACTTTCATATAAAACAATAATATAGACATGCAAAAATTATGAAATGTTGTCAATTACCTAGAGGAGGCTATCGTGTGCGCAAAAACCACACGTGTGATTGGTTATTTTTGATGTGAAATGTCAAAATTTCACTAAACAACCAATGATGTTGAAATGGGACCTCAGTCTAACAGAACGCCATCTAGCTGATTTTTCACACGCAATAGCTTCCATTATAGGCTAACGCTGAGTGTAAACGCTTGACCGCAATGGCACTTGATGGAAGATGAGTGAGCAACGCGCGGCCTACGTTACGTGTTACGCGTTTGACTAGCAAATGCCTGTTCACTCATGCCTTAAAGATAAAGAACATAGACATAAGAAGAGATACTTTCATAAAATTTATTCATAGGATTTAAGTATTTATTGCGCTAACATTTTCTATTTGTGCCTATCTACTCGGACCTATTGACAGGCCCTGACAACTGGGCCAATAACGACAGGGCAATTAGTTGAAGGCATTCGCCGATAACTTAGACGTATATCTACTTAATATTAAACATAGATATTATTATCTGCTATTGCAATAGCTTTGGTGTAGTTTATTTGATAAAAAAATAAAAAAACATTTGGCTCTTTCATAACTTAGTTGTTACTGGATATAAGGCTAAGTACCTACCTAACTAATTACATTTTTAATCAATCCTTATTTTGTGCGCCATGAAGAGAGAAACTACAATACCCTTCTCTCTTTCTAAACAGTTATTTGACAAAATTAATTTATAAAACTAATGTAGGTATGTAGTGAATACCTACTATCTCATCTACACTATTTTTATACCTATTGCTAATACTATCAAATCAGTTGACCTACATAAAAAAAACTATAATGAAAAAAATTATCAAGGGTCATTTAGTTGGCCCCTCCACCCTATGGGGTTTTTAGAGAATTATTAAATGTTGTAGAAAATTTTAAGAATAGCTTAGTAAAATAGATGAATGATATTGTTATAAGAGTTTAAAGTAGGTAACAATTATTAGGTAGGTGTAGAAGGTGCTGAGCGGGGTTTCAAAAATTGAACTTTGTGACCCACTTAGAATTTATTGGTATTTTTAGCTGGTTACATTACTATTTAAGGTAGGTATGTATCAAAAGTTTCATTTATTATGATTTTTGATATAGGTTAGATTACCTAATTTTTATAAAAGTCTTCAACGAGACTCATTTTAAGATGATCAGCATTTATTTTTATATTATTCGTTTTCATTTATTGGTGTCCAGGTGATTGAACGTAGGTAACTTGACTAAATAGGTACTTCATAAATTAATCAATAAGTTGATGGAAACTTTCATCACAAACATAAATCTAGCTTACTATAGTACTTGTACCTACTTAAAATAAACACAATTTATAAAAGAAGCAAACCTACTGTACTTACCTACTTACCTACTGGCTACTGGCCTAGACAAAATACTTTACGATACTAAGTTTGACTTTAAAAATAATCAAAAAATGCTTACTTACATAATAACATTAAAAAGTACCAATAAATAAAATCAATCTCTACATACATTACTTACCTATGTCATTGTTTAAATAAATAAAATCATTTAAAATTATAATCTCCAAAAATATACTCAACCGCTCCTAAATAAGATTCAAAATAAAGTGAAAACTTTGGTTAAAACCAAACTTTCAACCACCTGTCAAATACGCACATTTTTTGTTTACGTGAATGATGTAATAATCATACATAGTATAGTTAAGTAGGTATAACAAATACTATACACGCATAGCTACTAGGCCCACCCACACCAAAGTAAACAAGTAAAATTAGTTGCGCAACAAAATCATATAGGCGATAGTAATTAAGTAAACAAACCATTAAAAATCTACAATCTTCCTAAGTTTTAATTTAACCCATTTAATCAAAACCATGTGGGGCACTGAATCTCTCAGTGGATAATAACCCAGCAAAAACAAAGAGTAATAATTTGTGAATGGCAATAAGTTACTACGGCACCTCTTCAATTTTGTTACGTAGCAGTTTTTTGTCAACAGCTGACTAGAAAAAGTTACTTAGTTGACCGACATAATTAAAGATAGAAAAGGTACATCACTCACCTGTATTTGTATTTTGAATTTAACAATAGTTGAAGAAGTTTCACTACTTATTATTCAATAAGTCCGTGTAGTAACCGAATAAGACCGTAGCGGAATGTATCAAGAAATAAATGAATGGCCGTATGTATTTGAATTTGAAGTTAACTGTGCGAAGGAGATAAGCTACGTCAGACCGAAATAGCAATAGTGTATGACGACTGTATCATCTTGATACTGGTTTAAATTTTGCGCTGATTCCATAATGGAAACTAATTTTATTTATAGCTCTATTAAAACGATAAATATTTTACATTTTAATACATAAAGTTATTGATTTTCCGTCGTAGATAATACAACAAGGTGCCGGACCGGGACTTGTCCTGTTATGAACTTTAAAAAAATAGCCGTTAGGTATATTTTTATTAAAGAATACATTCATACCAACTTCATTTTCAACCTAGCTACTAATAAAAAATTTAATAATAAATTCACACATTATTTCATTATAATTATAATATTGACCTGCCGGGCTAACATGTTTGTTTGTTTGTTTTTAACATGCGCGCCGCGAGATAATTTTGTCGACACTCGTATTGTGTCGGCGCAAGTTGCTCCTCGCTCATCTGTCTGAGCGATGAGCGGGATAGAAGGATGCGCTCTCGCGAACGAGAGTCGACAAAATTTTATCGCGGTACGCATGTTAGTTAGGCCTACTGACTCCGTCCGTACTAAATAGCTTAAGCACTTGTTTTGCGATGTCACACAATAGAGGATACACAAATATTATACTACTTAAATACATAATACAACACCCAGATACACACAAACACTTGTGTTCATCACACGGATGTCTGTCCAGGGTTAGAATCGAATCCATAAACTTTGGCGTATGTGGCGGAGTCACTAGGTACTACCGAATGCGCTATCCGGCCAGTCAAGTGTGTGTGATACAATACAAAAGCAGTACCTAAACAGTGCAATAAGGCGGTCTTATCGCTTGTAGCGATTTCTTCCAGACAATCCATAGGTAGAGCAAAGAAAACAGCACATACGTTAATGTAAACAAAACTAAGTAATAGGCAACTAGGTATTTTGTTTTCTTAGTAAGTCAGTCAAAAGATTTTGAATTTTGATGATGCACAGGCTCCTGAGTATCAAGAAGGTTATATCCGCGTGTAGCGAACTTGTTATCAAAAGTCGCCGGTCGAGTGCGTAGAGCACGTGGTGGTCTGCTCAGACGCGGGATAACAAAACTTTATAAAAGGCCATTGCTGAGCTGTGGAACCATCGCGCGACAAGATATCCCGCTACGTCCTCGGTTCCCATCGATCAATATCACAAAATGGCTCATCCAAAAGAAGGTACGTTTTTTATTTACTTCGCACAACAATACGACCAATTTTGAAAGGTTAGAGTAGACACCATTCATTAACAACATCCTCATTTTTTCCCATTGGCTGCGTTATACTTTGTCAATAAAGACATTCGTTCATGCGGCCTTGAATGGAGCACAAAGGATAAAGTAGGTAGGTAATCATTTTATCTTTTCAACTGTAGTTTGCACCAAATTATAAATACAGTAAATGGCATTAATAAAATATACCTATATTTTTAAAGCTCTACTATTAAGTAATGTACCTATTAAGAAGATATAAAATAATGAAAATAAAAGTTAATATTTATTAGGGTGCACACTGACTCGTGTAGTAGCTAGATTTCGATCTGCCAGCCAACTATTTATAATGCTCTTGATGTAACAAACTCTAGGTAGGTATTTTTATTCAATGGCTTGTGTTGTACAGTTGGTTAGAATAACAGATGATGAAGTTCCTAAATCATCTAAAATACCTAATACTACAAAACTTTAGTCTTGTAAAATCATTATGTATTTGATTACGAGTTTGTTCAATTTGAAAGCATCAGCATCGAAGACGTGACAATATTTTCAGACAGAGATGCGTTTGTTGATTGAATAATTGACAAAATAGTACAATAATTGAAATGATTTTTTGATTGAAATGCTATGACGTTATCTTAATTTTAATATTATTATATACAGAATTTGTTTAATTTCTATGGTGAATTATTTAGATAAGTTATCACGTACAATGGACCGAAAGAGAGTCTTAAATGCTGAGTCCAGTTTACAATATTTAGATAGTAAAGATTGCTATCAGCTCTAAGACCGCTAAGATTTATACATTTCTGTAATGCCTAATTTTTATGTTCTTGTGTGTGTGTACAAATAAATGTTTATATCTATCTATATTTTTCTTATGTAGATTTCTCATGTAAAAACAAAATCATAAATATTGCACAGGGTTATCGAGCTGTCACGAACAGGTAGGTCAAACTCTTTCTGATACATTATCATCTTCACAACTCATCATCGAGGTATGACGCAAAGATATAACTTATTATATTATTATTATTTTATTATCTGACTTAATGGAAGTATTGTTTGTTTCATATATATGAAAATCTTCAGTTCATTATAATATCTTAATAAAATGTATAATGCATTTTGATATTTTGTGATATACTTAGAAATACCGTTGATCGCCCATAGAATTAGCCTACATATCATACTACATAATATACATTCAAATGCTATCCACGGGCGTCGTTAGTTTAGATTCAACCTAGTTTTGTTTTTACCGTATGGGCAGTCAAAGATGTCGTCTTTTAACTTCACCGTACCTATATGCTGATATGGAACGTACTTATGTATATGATTTGATCTTGTTTCTTTTCAGTTGGTGGTTACAAATTAGGAAAGCTCCTAATTGAAGGAAAAACAAAACAAGTTTTTGAATTGCCTGATGAGCCAAAACATTGTATACTCCTCAACAAGGATCGCATCACTGCAGGGGATGGTGTTAAGGCTCACGATTTGGAAGGAAAAGCGGCCATATCTAACCAGACTAATGCCAAAGTCTTTGAAATCCTAAAATCTGCTGGTAAGTGTCTAAATATCCAGACTTCACTCTTTGTAGCTGACATTATAGGTATCTCTACGATCCAGAATGCAAATACAAATTTGTCCAATCACATACCAAAAATATACTTCAGGCATAGTATAATCATAATCACAATTTTAGATAAACGTAGGTATCTACTTGGGTGTTCCTCTTCTTCCGGGTTGATTAAAAAAAATTAAAGTATCATGTGAATACTATTAAATATGAGCTGATTACTTAACTTATTAAGTATTAGTATTTATCGAAACGAAAGGTCAAATAGATATCTCCGGGTCCTCAAAGGTTCGGATCAAGGTTGATATCCAAAGATAATGTAGTTTCTTAATAAAGTTAGTCACTTACATTTTGACCTCTATGTGATCCTTTAAATAGTGATTACATTTATCTGTTTAACAGTAGCTGATATATTCCAGTAAAATATACTGGAACGTATCAGCTATAGTTATCGTTACATAGTGTTGCATAAAGTATGAAATAATAAGTAAACTGGACAACATCATCTTGTTTATTTAATCGGTTGCTTACGCCAATGACCTCTTTTAAACATACCTACGATATAACTTATTTAAAACATCACTAGATAAGCGAATCAATGTGTGTACCATTGCATTAAAAATAATACAATATACCTAACAAAAAATAACCTAGGTAATTTTGTTTTATTGAAGTTTGTAAATAAACCTTTGTTTTCAGGAATTAAGACTGCTTTCGTCAAATTAGTCTCGCCAACTGCTTTCTTGTCGAAAAAATGTGACATGATTCCGATCGAATGGGTGACTCGTCGCCTGGCAACTGGATCATTCCTCAAAAGGAACCCTGGAGTCCCCGAAGGGTTCCGTTTCACTCCGCCGAAACAGGAGACATTCTTCAAGGATGACGCCAACCACGACCCTCAGTGGTCTGAAGAGCAAATCGTCTGTGCTAAGTTCAATATCAACGGACTCGCTATCGGTGAGTTATCTCGAAAGAGGATTCCGGGAGTTCTAATTTTTCCAATTTTACAATTTCTATAATTTTAATTTTTGTTACATTTTTGTAGGCCAAGACGAGGTGGACTACATGAGGAAAGCCACGATTCTTGTATTCGAGATTCTAGAAAAGGCGTGGTCTCTCCGCGATTGTGCTCTGATTGACATGAAGATTGAATTTGGAGTTGATACTGAAGGTGCGTGTTTTGTTTCAAGATGTTGGCGATTATTATTTGGTTATAAAAAAAATATAATCGGATCTTGGTTAACAGGAGTCTACCTTCATTTACAGGTAACATCTTACTGGCTGATGTCATCGACTCTGATTCATGGAGACTGTGGCCGTCTGGCGACAAGAGACTTATGGTTGACAAGCAGGTATACCTTATACTAAACTTATACAACTTATCTTTTAATTTTATCCAGTACTTTCGACATCTTCATTCAAACGATGTTTATGGAATTCAGGTATACAGAAACTTGACAACTGTAACCGCAGCTGACTTGGATACAGTAAAACGCAACTTCACCTGGATAAAGGACCAGCTCGACCATCTGAAGCCAACCATCCACCACAAAGTAGTAGTATTCATGGGGTCACCAGCTGACCAAGAACACTGCCAGAAGATTGCTAAAGGTACATTAGCCCCGAAAGTTAGGGTCACACATAGTACCATTATTAATTCTTGGTGAAGAGGTCTTATTCGAGATAAGAAGTAAATTATTCTATTCGTCTTTTTTTAAGCTGCCCGTGATCTTGGTTTGGATGTCGATCTGCGCGTGACTTCGGCACACAAAGCTACCGAAGAGACCCTTCGCATTATGCAGCAGTACGAAGATACGCATGGCGCTCTGGTGTTTATCGCGGTCGCTGGACGATCAAACGGTCTGGGACCTGTGCTCTCGGGAAACACATCATACCCTGTTATTAACTGCCCACCCCCATCAGATAAACTTGTTCAGGTAATGTTCTTCGTCTTTCTTTATCCATCAACTAAATAATAATACGCACTCAAATTATTACCATTGACCTGAAACGTGGCCATTTCAATCATCAATCAAGTAACGAACCGGTGCGACTTTGAAATCTTCAAGATTAAACCTTAGTAAAAGGTCGGCAACGCATTTGCACTCCTTCTGGTGTGATTGATGTCCATGTTCGACGGTGATCGATCGCTTACCATCAGGTGACTTGCTTGCCCGTTTGCCTTCATCCTAACTAATATTATAAATGCGAAAGTAACTCTGTATGTCTGTCTGTCTGTTACTCTTTCACGCCAAAACTACTGAACGGATTTAAATGAAATTTGGTATATGATCTAGACCCTGAGAAAGAACATAGGCTACTTTTTATTGCGAAAAGGGGGTTGTAAGGGGTTAAAAGGGGGGTAAAAAGTTACTTTTTCACGCGGACGAAGTCGCGGGCGGCCGCTAGTATCTCATAAACAAACACTTAGGTAAAGTGTGGCTAGCCCACCAGTAAAGTCGCTGAGCGTGCTATGAAGCGAACTATGCTCTGAGTGTTTTTGAACGTAAAAATCATAAATTTCGGTTATCCGACAAAAGTGATATAACGTACATTGGGAAAAGTCAGGCTGATCAAGATGATGAACCTACAATAGAAATTTCATGATTGAATTAAAAATTTAGTAAGCAGATCATAATTTCAGTCGATAGACGACTACTGGACATAAGCCTCCCTCAATATTGTCCATACACAGTTCGGTCCTGTATATTATTGTATTGATAAAAATGCATTTTTATTTCAGGACATCTGGTCTTCTTATCGGTGCCATCAGGATTGGGCTGTGCTACGGTTATCTACCCAGACAGCGCTGCACTCATGGCTGCTCAAATAATTGGTCTCCAGGACTACATTGTATGGGCCCGCCTCCGATCTAAGCAGTTGGACATGGCTGCCTCACTGAGGCAGGCTGACCAAAAACTCCGTAATCTTAAGGTTTAATAACCATAAATATTTACTCCAAGATTGTCTATCTATTGTATTTTAATACATTTGTTATACGTATAAGTGCAGTATTTTTTGGATGAACCAAGTATTGTCTATCCAAAATTTCGTTGTTTAAGTTTAACGATCATTTTATTGTTGTTACATACTTACCATCACTCATGCATTTTATATCCGCTATTCATTTTTTCAACAATGTAATCTCAGTTTTCTTACATTCCAAGAATAAAGTTATTGTTTGATAAATTATAAGTTTTCATTATTCCCTATAATAGTTAGTTATCAATATGATATTCGTACAAGTAAGTATTACATCAATAGCTGACTGATACTCGTATAAATAACATATTTTTGACAACAGCAGCACATACCTATATCGACCTGGCCCCAATGATGTAAGTAAACTTAACCGCATGTATTGTGGGTATCAGAATCCACAACTTCAAATAAGTAGAGGTGTCGTATATTTTATTTCATCACCAGTTGTCCAGTGTGGAAAACGAACCCACAACCCTTGACGCACGGGTAGGGTCACTATGAAATACGCCACTAGACCAGCCAGACATTTATTATGGAAATCGAACTATCCAGGATATCCCCTAAATAGGTTTTTCTACAGCGCTAAATATTCTTTATTTATTCTTACAAAATCCACACCTTCTAACTAAATGAATGATTATTTTCCCCTCAAACCGTCTAGTAGAACCAAAATACTACTTTTCAATGGGGCCTCTAATCCAACTCCTAAGTATTATTTATTTTATTTAAATAAATTAATCAATACAATTTATGAACCAGTTATTGCGATGCGATAAACTGCGTGGAATCCACAGATTTCTATGTTAGTAGCTAGCGACTCTCTCTTCATAGCAGAAATGTGCAGAAATGACGGAAACAGAAACATTATTTATTTGGATGAATTAGTAATAAAATCGGTGAGCTAAGTCGGTGTGCAGCCTTATAAATGTGTTACAACAACAAAAAATAGATTACTATTACTACCTAAGATTACTACATATTTTTTTCTATAGAAACACTGATTTTAAATGTCAATGTCAGCAGTTTTAGGAAGAGGCCGTGCAGTGAATTGTGGAATTTTAGCTTTAAGATCTTCATTTAGGAGCATATTTACGTACAGAATGGCAGATAAACCTGTGGATTACACCAACAGCAATGGTATAGAGAGCAAAACCCCGTTCCTGATCGGCGTGGCGGGCGGCACGGCCAGTGGGAAGGTACCCAACCTTGTGTTTTTCTCTTCTAGATTTATTGATTTTTCATCTTCATTTCATGATTACGTAAGGAGGCAATCAGGATAGATAAAATTAGTTATTTACGTGAAGCTATATGTAAATTGCGCATTAGTTTTATATGTCTGGCCATGCCGATTTGTTTATGTATAACCTCAAGTATGATTCAAAACGTCATTTGCATACAAAAATAACCAACTATTGTAAATATCTACCTTTTATTACAAGCACCGTATAATTCTTAACTGAAAGATTACTTTTTAATGATTTCATTATATTTTTTAAGAATAGTTTAGAAATATGTCTTTTACACAAAGGAGTGCATTGTTCTTAGAACTGTTCAATGTACTGACATTGAACTGCATTGAACAGTATAACATGTTTTACTGACATAATATTCAAACATTCAGCTGTCTCATGTACTGGAGTGCCATGTGGTACCATGTACCTTATTTCTGGGTTCCGACACTTCTATTATTTTTTTGTTAGAGTTCGTAAACGGTGGTACTGGGGGTGAACCCAGTAATGGATTTAGAAAGAGGATGGACCAATGTGACTGCACAATAACAAGTTGCCAGGTGAACAGGCATTTACTAGGGGAACGCGTGTCATCCTAGACCTCATCATCACTTTCCATCAGGTGCGATTGTGGTCAAGTTTTGGCTAATAAAAAAAACCCCAATAAAGTTCAGTTACACCTTGACCATCATGCCGCTTGCAGCAGCGCCATAGTCATGATTGCAATCTCGTAAATAACATTGATGGGTAAATAATATTGACGGGTCCCATGAACAAAATGGAATCTGCTATGTTTTTACTTAACAGATACCATTTTCTTGAAACTTTCAAACAATAAACTAAGTTATTGTCTTAAAGAGGAATCTTCAAACAAATTACTATGACCATACTAGAGATAAAAAAAACCCTTTGTTTTAGTCAACAGTATGCCAACGTATCATGGAGAAGTTAGGGCAACAACAAAAAGAGCAGACAGAGAGAAGGGTGGTCTGCATCAGTCAAGATTCCTTCTATCGCACACTCACGCCTACAGAGAGGCTGCGCGCAGAGCGAGGACAGTTCAACTTTGACCACCCGGATGCCTTTGATGATAAAAAGCTACTGGCTGTGTTGAGAGATATCCTAGCTGGGAAGAAAGTTGAGGTTCCAGAATATGATTACATCACAAATTCTATTCAGTGAGTATTATAGTCATATAGGGTACATGATGTAAAAAGTTATTAGACTGTAAACCGTGGGTGAGCCTCGTTTCGGCATGAATGGGGCCGGCTCGCCTTGAGTGATACCACGGCCTTGGGCCTTGAGGCCATGGACCACTTCTTTGAAGAACACCTGCGCTGTGTTTCGTCGAGTGAGTGAAGGTACCGGAGGCCCATTTAGGGGGTTAGGGGGTGAAAGGTTGGCAGCACACTTGACTCTACTGGTTTGGAAAAAAAATAGTACACTGTTTTCACGTCAGAAGGGACAACAAAGTGCATGTAGCTGAGATATAGAGTTAAAAAAGTTCACATATAGTTAAGATTTGAGCTGGTAATCAAAGTAATTGTTTCCTAACTTTCAGTCCTCACCGCTCACACACAATCTACCCAGCTGACGTAGTGCTCATCGAAGGAATCCTTGTGTTCTACTTCCCGGAAGTGAGGGAGCTGTTCCACATGAAACTGTTTGTTGACACTGACTCTGACACCAGGCTCGCCAGGAGAGGTAAGAATTCACACAACATCTCATACATTGACCTGACTCCGTAGTCCGTACTAAGTAGCTTAAGCACTTGTGTTACATATATCAGACAACAGAGGATCACAAATGTAATAGTTAAATACATATAAAACACCAGACACTGAACAAACACAAGTGTTCATTACAGTTGGTATCACAGGGTTCTGTTATATCTTAACCAGTATGACTTGTTTCTTGGTAAGCACTAAGTAGTAATTAAGACAGGCTAGAGTGATGCTGCTGCGGTCACTAAATCCAAAGAATGGCTATTTATTTATTTTCTGTCGTAAGACCCAAAAGCCTTTTAAAAGGCATAAAACAATTGATTTTCCATTTTGTCTGCTGTCTGGGCCTTAACCTTGATCGCAAGGATCGATATTGACCGTGAGAATTGAGAAATTAAGATTACTCTCTTAATGATAACGTTCACAGTGCCTCGTGACATCATGGAGCGCGGCAGGGACCTGGAGCAAGTCCTCAACCAGTACATGAACTTCGTCAAACCAGCCTTTGAGGAGTTTTGCCTTCCGGTGAGCACAGTTTGCACATACATTTAATACAAAAATCTAGAGACAGATATAGGCTGATTTTTATTCTTCTTTCTTCTATTTTTAACGGCATATATAAATATTTTTTGTCATTATCATTCATAAAGTAGTTATGTTTATTGTTATGAGCTTAAGTTAGCCCTCCAACGTATTACCTAGCCTTTGTTGTACCACTGCACTGTTGGGCAAAACCCTCCCCGAAATAAGCTTTTTTGTAGTTGTAAATCCTATTTTTACGGTATGAATTCTTTATATTATTGATACAACTTGGATAAAATTTGTGATTATAAACAAACATTATGCTCCAAACTGGAATTCAAGACCAAAAAATCTACGACAGATACGTCACTGTCAAATCTGTTAATGTCACTTATGTCATTTTCAAGTGACGTTTTCAGGTTTCGCCAACCTTTTTGGCATTATTTTTCTTAATATGCAGACTAAACTGTCAAGTTTCCATACATTGTTAAAATGTTGTGGGTAGATACCAAATGTTATTAACACCTGAAGTGTTACAAGCGCAATACCATCTTTGAAAACTAAAATTACGGATGGTTAAGTTTTTATTAAAGGGTCTTGTATTTACGTGAAAAAAAGTAAATATATATTTTTTTTAATTATAGAATCAAAATTACCAATAAATAAATTATATCAGCGAGTGTTTTTAGAAAAAAAGGGTATACTTTGGTACGATCATTTTATTGCAGTAGCAACATTGTAGTAGATTTTTTGGTCTTGAATTCCAGTTTTGGGTATAGACGATAAAAACGTATGCATCGTAAGCAGAAAGCTGTAAACCCATCATAGTAGCGATTTCTGTGATGAAGGCCACTACAGGGCACAGCATATAGGCTGATGCTTTACTTTTTACAGTTAACCACACACTTTCTCGGGATTTAATAAATATTTAAAAAAAATCGTGCTGTCAGTCTGTCAGTTCCGTCATCAAAGTTTTTACTTTCAGACTAAGAAATTCGCTGACGTCATCATTCCGCGAGGTGCAGATAATTTGGGTAAGTTTAATTCATCTAATGTCCACTTAATTTACACATTTTTCTTCTATTTAAAACAAGAATCGTATCCTAATAATACACATTTTTTTAAACCTACAAAAATTTATTAAATAAAATATAATAAAAAATATTTTTTTCAAATCAAATCAACGTACATACTTAACTGATGTTTTTACACAATAAAAAAAAATTAAAATAAAGCTGTTTTTTACAAAAAAAAAAGGTTTTTATACCTTATAATTTATAAAAAAAAAGTTTAAAAGAAAATTTTACGGCGGCGATAAAACAAACGCGAGTGCAACTGTCACAAGGTCATAGCCACTGCAACGAGGTATCGAATAGCAACCTTTTCAAACATAAAGTCACACCCCACTTGCAGCGGCTATGCTCTTATGTAGCTGCGAATAGAACCTTGAGTTAGCGGCCTAAAGTCCGTTTTCCGTTGTTGCAGTGGCTATAGACTTAATCGTGCATCACATTTGGGACATAATGTACAAGAAGCGGCCGTCCCCGGCTGCCAAGGTGGCCAATGGGACCTGCAATGGGACACATCACGAGGTGGACGAGGGGAACGGCCGCAGGATGTCCGGCAGCTCGGAGGACACCCTCAGCCGATAGTAGAAGGTGTAGAGGGTTGGCTGTGACTCTTGTGATTGGTTGTTGAAACTAGCTTGGCCTTTTGTGATTGGTTGAAAGTTCATCTGCGGTCTCTGCAGCTTATGAGAGCCATTTTTAAACGGTCATGTGGAAATAACTTTGGAATAAAGGTCATTGACATCTTTGAGATAACCGAAAAAAAAACTTATTGTGTTATGGCATGAAACATCCTATAAGTCATTTCAAACCTTTTTCTGTCAGCACCTTCAGTAAGGTAAAGTCAATAATTCCACCAGCGAAACCAAAAAAGGAGTAAATGACCATTATTGCAAGTTATATCTTAACAATAAATAGGTCTTATTAATTAAACTATATACGTTTATTTAAAATGGCTACACATAAGTGAACGTTCTCAAAACACAAAGAAAATGTAATGCGAATGAGAACACTTATGTTTTGTCATCATTTATTATATATCTGATCAGTTAACATGATTACCTCATCAAACCGCATTTCCTCATAATTTGGCAACATATGTATATTTTTAGTATACTATACAAGTACCTAAACTCAGCGACAATTCTTCGAACTAAACAATGCTAATTCGTCATTAAAATTTTTAGACCGGTTTTACATCACGTCACGTAAAAAATCCCGAACCGAATTGGACTGCGATATTGTTTACGCATCAATTCAATAATCTCTTTGAAATCCATGTAATGGAGGCTATCACGTGTGAAAAATCCGCTAGATGGCGTACTATAGAACTGAGGGCCATCTGACACGGTAATATTGTTAATTTTGATTTGAGATTTTAAAATTTACACCGGATGACGTTGAAATCAGACGTCAGTTTAACAGTACGGCATCTATAGTCTGTTTCAATTATGATGTCCCCCTGGACATTTCGAAGAACGTAACTCTGCACGTTACGTGTACGTAACGCGCGAGATCTATAGATCAAATCAAATATTATATCTTTTCGTACTTGGTAGTAAATCGTCATGAGGAAAATATACAATTATACAAAAATACCCTACAATTATAGTCTGTTTCAATACATTCAATTATGAAGTCCCTTTTTGTATTTGGTAGTTAATAGTCATTTGAAAATTATACAATAATCCAAAAACATCCTACAATTGATTCACAAGCAAAATTAACTAACTATATTGTTTTTGAATATAATGCTCAAAATAATGTAAACTTCAAAATAAAACAATAGTTATTTTTGCGCGATTGCGGTTACCTACTATGGTTTGTGATTGACTTTTGAACATAGTGACGCACCTCAAGTATTCGGCATGTTCCAGAGATACAAAATTCTATATTTGCCGATTTAAAAAAATCGTGTTCAATCATCATCTGCCATTTTGAGTGTCACTTCAATCACTACGAGGAGAGTGCAGAAAAGCCTACGACTAAGTTTGCAGCATGAAACAATAGCGATGATGACCTTGAGTGCGCAGAAACCAATTTCAGTAGAAATTCATCTGTTCTACAAGTGCGCAAACTAACGGTCATCGCTATTGTTAGATGCCGCGGACTATACAATAAGACGTACGTGTTTTTCTTAAGGCTTGTACATGCGCGGATTGGGCACTTTTGTGTATGTTTAAACTCGGTAAATCGTTAAGAACGATACCTAAAAAAAAATACATGTTATAGACTGGATTTCGATCTTGAATTTCTGACGAGGATTTTTATTCAATGTTTATAGTTCATTAGGAAAAAAATATAACGTAAACATCGATTTTATGCAAAATATTGTATAAACTACGAAACTAAACAGTTCAGATGACTGATTTTTTTATATATAATACAATACAATGTACACTACAATCCCTGAAGAGGAATTCTTGTTTCTTGGCTTAATAATTTTGTAATTAATAATATTCTGTTTTTTGATATACGCGAGCGCGAGTACTCTCTATGCTCAAGGCCGTTGGCGCATGTACAAGCCTTAAGTTAGTTTGTTGTTTTGTTGTTGAGTGTCGTTTATTGTTATGTTTGTAATGCCAAATAAAGTCTGAAAGTGTTCTTTCGACAATCTCTAAAAAACTTTAGTTGTTGAAAATTACTTTGATTAAAATTGGTTACAAATATGGTTATGGTTAAAGAACTTTATTATTTCTCATTAGAATTACAAAGGTTATTCACTTATTGAGAAACAAACTTTTCTTAGTAAACTAAGATTACAAATTATAGTAGGTATCGAAGCAAACGAGCGATGTACAGACACATTATCCAATTTAGTATTATAAACGGTAAAAATTGGTTACAAATCGATAATCGATGCCGCTGAATATCGATTTCTAAGAGTACTTCCCTAGTACTGAACTTTTGACATCTTTCCAAAGGGACATCATAATTGAAATAGACTATAGCGGGTGTTTCACACGCGTTAGCCCCCATTCAGGGGTTTCATATATGACGTGCAATCACAGTTTCTTTAGTTTTTCGCGTTGCATAATGACTTCATGCATTTCTGGGTCATTATTACGATCGAGGTGATCTCGTTCTGATGGATGTTTTGTTCTCTGAATTTAGGTGACTTATATAAATGTGAAATGGACCAATAGCTATAGATTCATGTCAAATCATTGTTTACGTCTTTATGAGGGTTCATAAAATACAATTTGCAGTACAACGCTGTTGAAGTTGTATCTATCGCAACATCAAACGAATATGAAATTTCCTTTCAAAAACCCTTATTGTATTTCATGTCCTAAAACTAAAACAACATATCAAATATGTTTCATATTGCCCCAATTTCAGTATACGATTTTGTATTCTTATCGTTAATATTATGCAAAGTTCCATTCATTTTTGTACAAAAAGGCAGTTGGTTATTAGGGGTATTTGATGCACTAGCGAATTCTCTCGACATAATCTGAAAACTCAAATGCTTCTTAACTCCGGGCAGTAGGTATAAATATAATTCATTGGTTTTGAACCTTATCTTCAACACACGCACCGTTGGTCTAGTGGTTTACGTACCGGGTCGTGATCTCGGGGTCCCGGGTAGAGCAAAAGTATATTTCGAATTTTTCGAACATAGCTCGGGTTTGTGATCATCAATCCGCATTAGGCAAGCGTGGTGATTAAGCCTAATCCCATCATAGTAGCGATAACTTGATTTCTATGATGGAGGCCTTTGCCCTGCAGTGGGACAGTATATAGGCTGATACTTTACTTTTACTTTACTTCAACACATAAGGCTCAAAATATGGTGTCTAACATATCGACAGAGCCCCATTAAGGGTTAACTTTGAGCAGTCCAAACATATTGTATGTGTGACTTGACCGAAGAGAGATCGTGCGCAGGGCCAACGGCTTATCGTGCTTTTCGGTGCCGAAATATACCTGTAATATTATGTAGATCTATCGTTTGTAACTGTATTTGTTGTATTTTTTTTTCATTATTTAGACTACAGAAATATATTCTGCTATAGATGAAGACCTGTATTTCGTAAAAGTAGCATTCATGAGAAAACGCTAGTTTATCTACGTGACACCACATTGGCGTCCTTTGAGCGTTGGCGTTTTGCCAGCGGTTTCCCCACACCAGCGTATAGGGTATTTGACTAATCTCGATATAGTAAAAAATATTGATACTTTACCAAAATATTGCTAAATAAGAACCAATAGCCTAAATTTTCAGTTAAAAATATAACGTCTAGCTGGTTTTGTGAGCATTCAAAGTTTTATGGGCAAGTCCATTTTTAAAGTTTATAATATTATAAAAATAATTATATCATTGAACTACCCATACATTATACACAAACTTTTATTATAAAACCATGTACATAAACGAAACATTTGATATAGCTACCAAACAAAATTTACTAGACGCGCATACAAGATACTTGCGTGTGACGTCACACGCTAGTAGCCATTTGTATAGAGCGTTTTTGGGCCTGCGTAAAATATGTGCTCTTAAAGTGATATCTCAGGTAATTCAAATCAGAATCAAATAATTATTTCAACAATGTTTCTTAAATAGAGGGGTCTTTTGATTAAACACATAAAAAAAATAGTCAAATACCCTATTTTGCGCGTTGCGCCTTCGCGGTGCCCGAAAACGCTAGTGTGGGGTGGTCGCCGGCAAGACGCCAATGCTGAAAGAACGCAAGTATGGGGTCACTCTAAGGCCCTAGTTGGAAGTAAGGTCGAGATCACAAAAGTCACAGGCAACCGACATGTTGTTCGTGATCCCAGTCTCGGTGGCTCGCGTCACAAACGTGTATTTGTGTTGTATAACGTCTTATTTGACGGCACATGTGACCTTTTACACTGCATTTTTTGCATTTGGTCTATGCTGTTAAGAGTCGGGCTCGATTTCACTCTGGACAACATTCGTGTTGTCCGGGTGTTAAATATCTGCATATTTATGTATATATTTGTGTTAATTTCTTTTTTCTGTTGTTGTGCTTAATACAGGATGTATCTGGTTGAGTAAATGTTCACAGATACATCCTGTATATTGTTCTGATGCAAATGCTTAAGATACTGTGTCGATCAGATCGATCATATTAGTGAGCATCACAAAGGATATTTGATATTTATTTATGTTTAATGCCTGAAGGTTCACATGTGCCGAATCCTTTTCCGCGGTAAGGGTCACTATTAGTGAGTAGCAACTAATAAAGGTGTATACTACGGCATGCCACAATGTATATACGCCCTTAGTATTCCCGTGAAACTTTAGAATTTGTAAGTTTAATTTTTATTTAGTTGGGATAAGATTTATTTTAGAATGTGTTAAAATGTGACTACAGATTAACGTACACTCTTAAGGCCCGCTTGCGCATGATGTCGAAGATTAATTAATTAATTCCGTGATAGTTATTCCCATAGTAACTAATTTAATACCCAATGAAATAGTTTTTTAACAGTCGGTTCGTATGCTACCTATCAAATAAAATAAAAGGTAGGTATTAAGCGCTAATACGAATATGGCGCAAGACAATTTAAAAGTTTAGTGCCGTGTTAACGAATCATTCGAGATTAAATTGCTTAATCCTGACACGCGCAAGTGGACCTAAGTGTTCTGATAACACGTGTACATCTTTTTACAGTCACGAAATTTAATTTGGGAACCATTTTATTATTGAAAGAACTTTGGAATCATATTCACAATAAGTACAAGCTCTAAATAACTTTTTCTTAGCTTGCTATGCAATATTCAAATTTAGGTGGTGCCCAATGTGAATTTCTCGAGTGTGCTGTAGTTATAAATTTAGGGCTGACCAATGAAGTAAATGACGCGCCATGTTGCAGCCAACAAAAGAAAATAATATCTTATGATCGCAACATTAATTAGTGCTGAAGTTTAACTGTCATTATCAATATTCATTGGTGTATAAAAAATATTATTGGGTTGGTGATAATTTAAAAAAAAATCTATAGGATTGTATTTTTTTTAATTACTGATTTTACTCACCAGTTATTTAGTGTTGCAATAACAAAGAAAAGCGTGGCGCAATGTCTTTTTATTTTATTGGGCTCCTTTTACCTTGTAAGTACAGCACTCACCAAAGTATACAAAACTGCCAAATTTCTTCAATGGATTGTTATCTTACTGTCAAACACATTAAGGTATTGATCAATTGAGGAAATTTGACAGGTTTTAGTAACCTGATGTGTGGCTGACTGTACTTTAATGTATTAGTTTACGTTCCTTATTTTTTATCTACTATATTATAAGGCTGACGATCTAAGCGAATAGGTGATAAGAAAAAAAATGGCATTCAAGACTATGTATTGAATATTTAATGGAATGCGAAAAACCTTTATTAACACACTCTTTTGAATTGCAAGCGAAAAGAATAAAAATTTTTCACAAAGTTATTGGTTGTATGGATTAAGGCAGTGTTCTGGAAACGATTGTGTTAATGAGGTTTTTTATTTATCTTATATTCACATTTCCTAAGCCAAACTGCTTCACAGGGTTATTGGTATACCAATAAGCATAATGTATATGAAGAAATATTAGCTTCCTATCTATCTACTTGTACAGGTTGTATCTGTGAACTTTGACATCCCTTTAACCACGTGGACAACCAACCATTCTGAACAATGTTTGCTCTATGACTTTTAGAAATTTGCATAAAAAATCAACTTTTATACAAAGTCGGTCATGTGACATAGGCATTTTGTATCGATTAAAATGTTCAAAAACTCGTTGAACAATCGGGATGTAAATCTTCACAGATACAACCTGCATTTATTTTATTGAAAATGAAATGTAATATTAATTGGTGTTTGTATAATCTGCACAAGTTGTGTATTTATTTGTGTTTATATAATGCATTTCTTTGATTTTATTATTATTAAGTTTAAAACATATCGGTATGTTAACAAAACCTTACTAAGCATTTCCTCTATATTTCTTAGTTACTACAGAAACATTATAAGTTACTGAACGAAAGAAGTTTCGTTTTACCTCTACTTGTATACTTGTGAAACGCACAATAGAAGGAACTACAAAATAGACAGACAAATATTTATCGTATATATTTTTGATAGTTATTTGAATATACAAATTAATTTAAAGTTACAATGAAAGCTACGTGTCGCTCGACTATGGCATATCAAATCTATATTATATAATTTAGTATAAAATCGACAAAATCTACGCTCAACAAATATTTCGCCACATTTTCCAAAACTGTTCTTATGGAAACGAATTATAATATTTTTGTTTTACTCGTTGAATCGCAATCACAAAATAAATATGACTTGGAACTATTTTCTGAATTTGAAACGTAATTATAACGTAACAAACTTTGCTGAAAACAGCTGCAATCCAAATGATGGCATAGTTAGTAAAAAAACTTGCCTCAGTTAAACTACTAAACGTAACGTGAAACCACGACTCTACGTTTATAAAATTTTAAGGAGATCGTCCAGTATAACCGCTCAGCATCTGACAAGCTCAACCTTTACTAAGAAAAACGGACTTATGTCATATGTGTTAAGGTTTAATTTAATTTGAGGAATACAATAAGAGCTGTGCCCGAGTCGTCACCATGCTTTTTGCTCGACACTTCACTTGAGATTATAAGTCTTATCCCCTGAGGAGCGCTCATAATGAACGAGCTGCTTCATGCTAAAGCCCTATTTTATCGTTTCAGCTTGTTAAATTACCTTTGAGCAAAAAAAAACCTGAATCCATACCATTTATAAAGAGGTAAATTATATAGACATCGACGAACCTTAAATACAAAACCTTATTATCAAACCGAATAGTCAAAACATTAGTGCGATGCAATCGGCGCCTAGCGCCATCTATTGGTTCAGAGTGGAACTAATGTCCTTAAACGAAGTGAGGGCGTTTAATATAAAATGGGAATCCTCCGCAAGAAGTTATGAAACACCAGGTTTTTTAAATTGATTCAGATATAAATCTTATTTAACTTTTTCCCTATCGATAGACTGACTTTATACAATGAAAAAGACTAAATATCTTCAATTACTTAGTAAATGTCATTCGTTAGTGTGGTTCATTCATTAGTTGTGTGTTTAAGATAGAGGTGCATTCGTAGAATACAAATAAACATGGACGGTGGTCTGTTTCAAAATGTATAAAAAGATATTTTTTATTTTACTCAAAAAGCCTGCCACTGCTGCGGCAGTCAACTTACTGCAAATGAAATGGAAAATTGGCGTTCTACTAATTTTTTGTATTAATATTTTCTGAATAAATAGAAACAGATTCCCTCCCAGATTCCATTGATTAAATGTGATTATTAAAATTATGAAGATAGAAAATGTAGATGTAATAAACGTGAACAAAATGTGGATGTTTGTTAAAAGTTGCTCCGATTTAAACAAATGAGTAATGATTTTACTGTGTGTGTCCAATTAGTAAAGCCTTTCTTTACCATACCTGATATTGCCATTCGCAATAGCCTTCGCATTTATAGAAGTTGCCATTTTATAGCATTTTGATGACAATAAGTTTTTGTCTTAGTAAAATATCTGCACAACTTCCCCAAAGAGTCTGCGTTTAAATAAAACTTCATTTGCATAGGCTTGTACACAGCACTTACAAATCGTCAGACATAAAAAACTATATATTATATACAATTTCATAAAAATGCTTTTAAAATATGTTCAATAATAATAGTATAAGTGTTTATTTAACTAAAAAAGATATGTTCTCAGCATTTTTTGTTGTCTTGTCTTTTTTACCGAGAGTATGAAGACATATTTTTGTTTTATCTTAAAACAAAAATCGAAAGAAGCAGCGGACCTACATACAAACTAGAAACAGATTACAAATGTATACCTAAACCACGTACCCACTCGCATTAGAGTGCATCAAAAATATTTATAATTAAATATAATTATTGTGATATTATTGGACTGTATAAATTCTCTTCTTTGAAGTTCAATTCCTTTGTTTGATTCCCTATAAGCACAAATGTATTGAAGTGTTTTCTTTATGTATTATTATGTATTCGCTTACAAATTATAAGTACTTCTATATTAACGTATTGCTCTTGAACCCGTATTTGTATAGTTAATAAAGTGTTTGCAATTCAGTGTTTTTGTATTTTTAAAGCACCGTGCGACAAGTCTGTTTCGACAAGTCACATTGGCTCATTTTCCTATACCAATAATCGTGTCCAAAGAAAGAAAGATGGTCCAAAAGTTCTCAAGTACGCCATCTAGCGGATTTTTCACACGCGATAGCCCTCATTGTAAACTATACTCTAATTCATAATCATGTAAAGTGAACTGACAGATGTCAATGTGTCATCCCCATACATTATCACTCAATTTGACAGATGCAAAATGTCAAAATGCATAGAAACTTGTCATTGACATCTGTCAGTTTACTTTACATGATTATGAATCAGAGATAGCATAAAATCCTACTATATATCTTGATAGGTATTAATTACGTGCTTAATAAGCTAGTAAAGTAACTGTCTTCTGGGCGTCTTAAACTGGACACAAAATAATGAGACAGAACACCGGCTGCCAACATCGCGATCTAAGCAGAGGGCCTAAAAGAACCGGAAGTTACGATCTGTGACTCGTTAGCGCTCGTAAGTAAAACTATCATGGCAGTCAACAACTTTTTGACGGTTCAAACGTTGACCTCTCTTTGAACACCTAGAGTGTACAGTGATTTCTGCTGCTGATTGTACTACTTACATGCGCACTTGATGTCAGTATGGTATACTTACGTTAACACGTGGTCAATGAACTCTTGAATATCAGTGTCAGTTAGCTCCATCTTTCTGTCTTTTATTATGTGCTCTGGGTTTTAGGTGGTCCCTTGTGAAACCTTTCTATATACTAACTTTATGTAAAATGATCTGAATATTATTGCTTACCTTCGCTCACAGCTGATGGAAACGTCGGTAAATCAATATTAGTATATTTTGTAGATGTGCTAGTCTTCTTCTTAATCGTACACTCTTGCCAGAGTGGTTGTGCTAGTTGAGAGTACGTGCTATTTTATTTAAGTACCAACAACTACTAATTTATCTATGTCTTCTATCTATCTATACTATTTATAAAGAGGTAAATTCTATAGATAACGACAAGCCTTATAGGTAAGCCGAAAAGGCAAACCACATGTGCGATGCAATCGACACCCAGCGCCATCTAGTAGTTGCATGGGAAACTAATGTCCCGAAACGAAGTTATGAGCGCACCAGCTGCGTAGCTCAGTGCGAGCGAGATGCACAGGCATGCCTTCGTAAACAACTCGGCGCGAATCCTTTAGTTAGGTACCCTTTATTTATTTGTAATAAATACATAAGACTTTGTTATGTTTTAGATTATTTTTTTAGCATTAATGTCACATTACTAAAATAGCGAAACACTCAAGTGTAACTATGTCAAGGACAAACCGACAATTTTTTTTATGGCTAAACTAATTTGGTATCTATGTTATTGTTTTAGTTAAATAAATTAAAAAAAGTATCAAAAATCTTGTGAGTATTATTCTTAACTACGTCTGTTCGTGTCGCAGTGGCCATCGATCTGATAGTGCAGCACATATCGGAGTACCTGAAGCGGAGCCCGAGCGAGAAGCCCCTGCTGGAGTACGCCGGGCTGTCGTCCTCCGTGCCCGGGAGCCCGCAGCGCGGCGGCAAGGGCGGCCGGCCGCACTAGCGACAGGTACCAACGTGCCGGGCTAACATGTGCGCCACGAGATAATTTGTCGACACTCGTATTGCTTCGGCGCAAGTTGCGTCTCGCTCTCCTGACTGAGCGATGAGCGGGATAGAAGGATGCACTCTCGCGAACGTGAGTCGACAAAATTTTGTCGCGGTGCGCATGTTAGGTCTACAGGTTTCTAACCGTGGGAGAGCCACGCTTCGGCATGAATGGGCCGGCTCGACCGGAGTGATCACAGAAGGACACGGCCTCACAGAAGACCGGCGTGAAGTTCAGTTGCGCTGTGTTTCGCCGAGTGAGTGAGGGTACCGGAGGCCCAATTGGGGGAAAGGGGGTTATAGATTGGTAGCGCACTTGTGACTCTACTGGTGTTGAAGGTGTCTATGGGCGCGGTAATCGCTTACCATCTGGTGATCCGTCTGCTCGTCTGTCACCTACTTATCACATAAAAAAAAAAACTTCGTCTCTCATAATTTGCACCTTTGGTAGACCAAGGGCAATTGCATAAATTGATTCAGTTCAAAGTATGCAGAAATAAATGGAAATTTTTTGAAACATTTCAGCATACTAATATAATGATGTGTTAACAATAGTAGGATAGCAATCTAGCTCTAGACTCAACTGATTATGTGTATCAATAAGTTACTGATTGTTAACTGTTTTGTTTCCCGAATAAATAAATAAATAAATACTCATAGTGCATCAAGAAAGTCATGAAATTAATTGATTCAGTTCAAAATCTTGCACAGATTTTGTTTTATCTGTGTTTTTAATGTCTATGATCTTGTTATGATTTATTTTCACCTATTAAAATTTATTCCTTAATTTTTTTTGTTTTTTTTTTCAGGATAGCAAATTCGTGGTTTCAGCGCTGGAAAGACGTGTCTTGCAGTGAGATTATGTCTCAAAGGAGTAGGTTAAAGAAATAGGATTTTAGGAGAACGCAGTAGACGCGGCCTGCGGCTGGCTGTGGGGAACACGTCATTTGCAAGTATGTAGAAATTGCACTGAGGCATTTGGAGCTCAGAGGCATACCTACCTACTTAATCCACTATACTGCAGTGATGCACTTTCATCACCATATAAAGTGGGATTGTGGATTTCACTAGCACGTGATATTCTCGGGTTCCACAGCTGGCTGAAGTCTGTATAACATCAAGAACATGAAATTTTGTCTACGAAATTATTCAAATAATTGAAGATACAGACATTTTTGGGCCTATAATGTCCCCTTTTAAAACAAAAAAATTAAAGACCTTTAAGTACCTAAGTGAAATCTCACAAAGTAACATATCTAGTAATCTATGACTCTTTAGTAGTTACAATTGACTAGTCAAATGGAATAATGCGTCTCGGTAACACATTTGAAATCCATTAAAATGGGAAGAATGAAAATTGAGTAGAGTTGCCTTATCACAAAACGCGATCTAGAGTTATTATTACCGCACTAAAGCTCATGCCATCCCGTTCCAACACGCAATGTTAAAAGGGGCTAGAATGAATTTGGTTCCGGAACTTTTCTCTTAGATTGCGTTTTGTAATTTGGAGACATATTTTTTTTTACTTTCGTGTACTTGCACGACCCGAATAAATCAATTTTCATTCCTTCATATTTAATGGATCGATTTGTGTGTTGCCTTGTCCATTCCATTATATGCTCAATGGCATATGTACTTAGGTATTTCTATTCTAATCTATGCGTAAATTAAATTGGTTTTAAAAAATGGCGGTGCTATACGTGTGCTAATTTAATTTGGTGTGTCGGTTGTTAACTTGTGTTGTCGGGTATCGTGTCTTCGAAAAATATAAGTACCTACAGACGTACTAAGACATAAATGTAGGACAGGTTTCCACTAACTGTCGCGGTAAAAAAAAGTCAATCGAATTGAGACCTCCTCCTTTTTTGAAATCGGTTAAAAATATACTTTTAACTGAATTATAACTATAAAATGGGGGCATTCCCGTGTGAAAAATCCGCTAGGGGTACTGTTAGACGTTCAACTTTAACGCCTTTGGATGTTTAGAAAAATAAACCAGCACCGTCACAGAATAATATAGCCACCCGTATAGATGGATCTCAATTATACAGTACGCCCTCTAGCGGAATTTTCACACACGATAACCCTTACATCGGCTTTGATATTTTAATGATTGGTGACAAAATTCAAAAGTTTTTTTTATAAAAACAATAAGATAGTGATTCTTTCAAGTTTTATTAAGCATAAACTTTAGTCCGCCTAATCAACTATCGATGCTGCCTAAAGTACACAACGCTCGCCTAAGGCACAAACGATTTTAAATCGCTCACCGCCTTCAAAATTAAATGAATTTAAATATTTTTATATTAAAAAATAACATCAAATTTAGCTTGGTAGGTTATTGCCAGTTTTATCGACGGCACTGCAAAAAATATTTCAAAATCCTAGCTATTAACTTACCTAGAACCCTAACTCATTCTATTTATTAAAAAAATATTTTAGTATTCACATTTACCTATTCAATACTTAAGAATTAGGCTGTTATTATACGTAGGTAGGCTTATTAGGAATCAATGAAATTTAGATTTTTGATCCTTTAGACTAAAACCTAGTCAGAAAAATTGAAAATCCAAAGCGACAAAATTAAATTATTTAGTAATTGTTACAGTTTTATTAAATGTTTTAAGGGTATTGCCGTGTCTTTTGTTGTTTGTTTACATTATTAAGTACTTATAGGTTGATTGTTTGTAGTAGTAAGTATTTATTAGACAATAAGCGTCTAACACGCAGTAGCAAAGAAGCTCATTAAAATTTTAATGCTACTTTAAATGTTAAAGACACTTTAAAGTGACGTTTGTCTGTATACCTAGTGTCAGTGTGACAAAGATGTTTCGGCCGATGATGGCGAAAATGTCCGATGGATGCTGAAGCGTAGCTCTCCCACAGATAGATCAACAAAGTAATCACGTAAAATTATCGTCCTTAAACTTACTTTACAAACAACCAAATTTTGTAGTCCGCCATTGACATTTCGATTTTGAAACAGCCAAAACAACCTTGTCACACTGTAAGGTGTCTCATTAACTAATGTTATCCTTAAGGACAGCTTTCTGCCTATGCACTATACGTAAGTAATTTGTGAATACGAAAATAGTTCGTGAATGTTTTTATTTAATTATAGTCAACTGTTTGTTTAATGCTGGGATCATATTTAATTTAAACGTGTCGCCCAAGTTCTAGGTTTAATAAAATAAGTAATTTATTTATATACAAAGGATCACACAATGTGACTGATTAACTTATATAAATGTGTTTAACAGCACAGCACTTCTTGATGTGTGTAGTCCTTTTTGTTTTAATTTTTTGGTCTGAAATAAATACCTAAGTATCTAGTGCTGACCAGGAGCCCAATTCTCCTACACTACTATACAGGGTGTATCTGTGAACATTTACATCCCTTTAACCACGTGTTCTATCAACCATTCTGAACAACATTGTTCAACAAATTTTCCAAATTATTCGAAAAATTTTTCGACTCCCCATACAAAATGACTAAGTCACGTGACCGACTTAGTATGGAAAGATAATAAAAATTTATTCGAATTTTCAAAAGTCATAGAACAAAATTAAATGTTGTTCAGAATGGTTGGTAGAACATGTGGTTAAATGGATGTAAATGTTCACAGATACACCCTGTATACATATCGAATGGGAGATTTCCATACATTGATTGAAGCAATAAGTATAAATACCTCGGGGCAATTCTCTTGCGCTCGACATTACAGTCGAATTAGTTATTTGTATGGACGAATGTATGAAATCTCTATATTCGACTTCAATGTCGAGCGCAAGAGAATTGCCCCCCAGGTATTTATATGCTTGGTCGATTTTATATTAATTACGATTAAATGTTTGGTGAAGTTAATTTTAAAAATTACGTATAGGAATGAAAACGTTTCATTATATTTGAATTACTTATGTACTGCCTATAAAATAATCTTTGCGTTATTTCTCTTCGCACGCTAGCTTATTATACCAAAGAATTTTATTAGATACCTACTTGATTTGAACTAAGTTAAAATTATGAAGTCCTTTGCAGTTTCTAATATTTATTGTGAATATTTTAGCTATTGCTTTAATAAGATTAATGCAGTTATGTGTGATAAACATTTATGTTTCTCTTGTTCAAGTTTGTTCCTAAATTATAATATGATTATTATTACTCTCATCTTTATGTTATCTATTTAATGCCTCATATTGCCGATTGTGTAAAATTGTAGTCTCCGATTTACGACAAGTCGAAGGTACAGTCAAAAGCAAAAGTAGATGATCAATATCAAAAACTCTATACTCACTATTGAGCGGAGTTCGCGCTAGAACTGTATGTGACTGTATGGTGCCAAATTCATACAGTTCTGACGCAAACTCCGTATAGCCTCATATGTGATTCATACAGTTCTGACGCGAACTCCGCTCAATAGTAAGTATAGAGTTTTTGATTTTGATCATCTACTTTTGCTGTTGACTCTACGATAAAATTTAAACAGTCAATCCCTTATCATAAAACGCTGATACTTTCCTTTTCAGAGAATTCGACCAACATGAATGGTAATTTTTGTGTAGAACATTGCAATCTTATCAGCGTAAGTTGCTCTTCTTAGTAGCGAAAATTTCTCCCTGAAAAACCCTGTATTAATTGAGCGATGGGATTACTTCTATTTATTCATAACTTTGCAGCTAAGCTGCAGTTGTAAATAGATATTATCTAAATAGCGAAGCTATGTATCTCCTGTATTGATGATAATTATTGCTCCTAACATATTTCCCTCAGGAGCAATATATAGGAGCTATTAAAAAACAAACCGATTTATTTTATAACGACAACGCATCTATACTCTGCTTTATAATCATGTGGAGTAAACTGACAGATGAAAATGACAAGTTTCTAGGCATTTTGACATTTTGCATGTGTCAAATTGAGTGGGGGTTTTTTTTTTTTTTTATATTATAGGAAAGGCAAACGAGCAAGCGGGTCACCATGGATGGTACGTGATCACCGCCGCCCATGGACATCAGCTACACCAAAGGAGTGCGGATGCGTTGCCGGCCTTTTAGGAAGGTATAGGCTCGTTTCTTGAAGATTTTGAATGTCGTAACCGGTTTCGGAAATACCGCTGCGGGAAGTTGATTCCACAATGAGGAGGTGCGTGGCAGAAAGTGTCGAGTAAAGCGCACGATTGAATTTGATTGAGCGAGGATTGATGGGGATGACACATAGACATCTGTCAGTTTACTCAACATGATTAAAAACCAGAGTATAGTTATTGTAATTTGTATGACACGTGCGCGAGACTGGCTCGTGAGGAAATATTTTAGGAGCAATAGAAATAACCGATTATATTAGTAAATAACCCTGTAGCATTATAGCTCCTACCATTTTCACGACAGTTAATGCTGTTTCGTAGATACGTTAGTGTTCTATTTATTCCACGAATTCAAAATATCGTGTTTAACGTAATGCTACGTAACGCCTAGTTTGTTGATCACTCAACACAAGATTATTATTGTACAAAGGATGTTATTTTTGAAATAATAAAGCTATTTTTATTTTAAGTCTTGTTTTTTTAGGCCTACTGATGGCATTTCTGCTCGTTTATCCTATTATCATCATCATCAGCCCGTTAGTACCCACTGCCGAGTATAGGCCTCCCTTCCCTTTCGCCAATGTGCCCGGTCCTGAGCTGCTCGGATCCATGTAGTCCCTCCGATTTTGGCGATGTCGTCGACCCATCGCGCCACCGGACGACCTGGGCTTCGTCGGCCGTTTCTAGGACACCATTCGGTCATAACCTTGCTCCACCTGCCATCACCGCGCCTAGCTATATATTTATCCTATATAATGTAAAATAAAAACGAACAAAATTTGATCATCGAATTTATTACAGTACACATTAAAATAATAATTATTGCAATAAAAACAAGTTAATCGTTGTAATTAAATAGTTTTGTTTAAAATATACATAGTCTCGTCTTACCCTAAGAACTTGAGCGGCGCGGCGTGCGGACTAGGAGGCGCGATTTATCATACCTAAGTCGACTGCCAGATTATATTTGGAGCTTAAACCTTACCCAAAGACAATAGGGATCAAAATTAAATATACTATTGAACAGTTTTAAAATAGCTGATTATATCTGGTAAGAAGAAATGTATCAAAAAATCGGTGTATTCCAGTAGCCCTAGCTAGCGTTTCCAATGACACGGGGGACAACTGGGAGATCTTTATTAAACAATCCAGTTGTCCCCAAGGGGACAAACGCCAGAGGGGACTACTGGGATACACAGAAAAAAATTATTACTAGTCTGGCAGTCGACTGGATGCGCCCGACATGAGGCACGCCAGCGCCACTACAAACAAGACCAAAAGACTTGAGACTTTTTGCCGCTGTGCTATTTGAGAGCGTTCAAACTTTACGTAACATGATTTAGGGGTTTGGAGCCTCATGTGGAACAACACGTTAAATTTGTGTTCCTAAAGTAAAAAGTAAAGTATCAGCCTATATACTGTCCCACTGCAGGGCAAAGGCCTCCATCATAGAAATCATGTTATCACTACCATGAAATTCCTATTCAAATGAAAAAAAACGACATTAAAATCTCCCAAGATGGCAACACTCAAATTAGGTGGTGACATTCCGGTAGTTAATTTGCACAACTTAATACGTATACTTTTAAGTAATAAATAGTTTTTGTTACGTAATTTGAAAGCTACCAAAATGTTGCCGGGAAAAAGTACCATAGTCTCCAGAGGTCCAAATGCTCACAGAACTTGTGACTTGTCGCCCAAAACAGTAACTCATATAAATCTGAACTGATACATTCTTGATTAACATTTAACCCTTGATAAGGCAATGGCAAAATAGTTACCACCCGATTATGAACCTTATCTCTCAGAACATAAGAGCGAAAACCAATGAAATTTTTTGTTGACTTATGCCCTATTAAAAACCATTTGAAGCCAAATCAGCTGCATATCCACAAAGGGCGTGGAGGGCTTTAGGGAATGAGTTTTGAGTATCAAAATGTTTCTCCAACGAACTGTGTTATAAAATAAATAAAAATCTTCAGTTATCTTGTCAAAAGAGTGTAAAAGTTATACCTGTGCTTCAGGAATAAATTATTTGTATTTGTAACATATTTTTTGCTAGTTATTGTTTTGGAAGACATACAAGACTTACTACATAATGGAGCAAAATTTTTCGGGTCAAAACATCGGAACCACCGGGTAGCACTTCGAGACTGACGCCCGATACTCAAGTTTGAGCGATAAAACTTGTTGCTTAACATTAAGTTGATTTAGAAAATGGTTGGATGTTTGATCAGGTCTCAAAGTAAATAATCGTTTGAGTATTAAATTAAAAAGTGAAGTAGGTAATTTAAAATTGAATTTGTACTATTGTATTTCACATAAATAAGTCAACTGTAAAAAATTAATATGTAATACTTGGATCAACGAATCAAAATGTTGACCCACCGCGAACCGCCCGCATTAGGCAACGTAAAATGGCTACGTAGATTACGTAAATAAAACAAAGTGCTAACGGGTGATAAATGAAATTTAACCTTATCCTAAAGGTACACTTCCGATTGGGACTTCAGGTGCAAACTGCAACCGCAGGCTGCAAGTCTCACTAGAAAGGCGGTCACACCAGTTTTTTTTTATATTGGGTACAATCAAGATGACCTCACTCCGCCTGATGGTAAGCGGCCGTGAGATCTAAATATGAGGTGGACAGGCACTAAAGAACAGACTAAGTACCAATTGAATCTGTCATCCTCACCCTGAAGGCCTGCTGAGATGCCGTTTCAAATCCCCGCCTAAAAACCCAGGATTATAAGGAGGAAACACATGAACTGGAAGGGCTCGACTTGATGGCATGGATGGATGGTTAGATTTTAGCGGACTACGGTCGCAGCAAACAAATACAGTCCGAGTCAGAATTGTACCTTAAATATTATCATAATCATAAGATTTAAGCCCGATGACGAACTATTTAATTCTTTACAATAAGGGCGTTAATAAATAATTTGTTTATGACAAAATCTGCCCAGGGATTAATTTACATCAACATTAAACATCATGAAATGCGACTGTACTTGAAGCTTTAAAATCAAATGTCCATTAAAATTCTACACATTTGGTCGAACAAATTAAAAACTAAAATAAAATGTACAAATTACACTCTACAATAAAAATAAGCTATATTCTATTATAATGATCTATTAATTACAATCCGTTGTATTAAAATTAAAATCTATAATCGTGTAACAAACTAAATGGTTAGAGTTAAGTATTGCATGACACTTACCAATATAATACAAGGTATTTACATTGAACATTTCTTTGCACTATATCATTTAATAGGAATTGATCGCCAAGGGGCGCTTCCCGCGAACCACGCTCTCTAATATAAATTACGCCACTAACCCTAGAGGGCGCTACGGATGCGACAGGTATCCAACAAGACTGTGCAACTTAAAGCAAAAAGATACATTTACATTTCATTCACTGTTCTGAATGGTTGGTAGAACACGTTGTTAAAGGGATGTAAATGTTTTGAATAAAATATTTTGAATTTCAATATTCGTCGACGTCGAAAACAAACTGTAGTATTTTATTTAACAGCAACTCTTTCGCAAATGAAGCCTTCATTGGCGGCACAACTTTTAACGCATTCACGCTTTATCTAGGGTTTCTATGATTAAAGTAATATACCCACGGATTAATGAGCATTTACCAGCGCCCTCTAGTGTCAAATGGTAGTAAAACTCAAACAGCAGGGAGGTATGCCGAGTTCCCTTTTTAAGTTTCACAAAGTTATCAAGACATGACATAATTACATTATTTTTTGCAGACTAATACAAAGGTTTGTTTTCACAACTGTTCTAAAGCTCACGTTTTGATTTGAAAAAATGTCTGTCTACCCCAGCCCCGTAATGTTATAAATTGCACACTTTAGTACTTATCGCGTATATAATCTTGATTTAGCTACAAACTTGCGTTTTTGGTATTAATTAATAATAATTAGGTGTTCAGTCGTTGCGTTCAGCTAATGGTAAAATATCGACTAAGAAAGTCGTTCAATTATAATGGCTCTACTAAAACGAATGGTATACTATACAGATTTCAAAATGACATTAAAATATTTATTAGAATCGTTATTAAAATTAAAATCTATAATCGTGTAACAAACTAAATGGTTAGAGTTAAGTATTGCATGACACTTACCAATATAATACAAGGTATTTACATTGAACATTTCTTTGCACTATATCATTTAATAGGAATTGATCGCCAAGGGGCGCTTCCCGCGAACCACGCTCTCTAATATAAATTACGCCACTAACCCTAGAGGGCGCTACGGATGCGACAGGTATCCAACAAGACCATACAACTTAATAGCAAAAAGATACATTTACATTTCATTCACTGTTCTGAATGGTTGGTAGAACACGTTGTTAAAGGGATGTAAATGTTTTGAATAAAATATTTTGAATTTCAAATATTTCGTCGACGTCGAAAACAAACTGTAGTATTTTATTTAACAGCAACTCTTTCGCAAATGAAGCCTTCATTGGCGGCACAACTTTTAACGCATTCACGCTTTATCTAGGGTTTCTATGATCAAAGTAATATACCCACGGATTAATGAGCATTAACAGCGCCCTCTAGTGTCAAATGGTAGTAAAACTCAAACAGCAGGGAGGTATGCCGAGTTCCCTTTTTAAGTTTCACAAAGTTATCAAGACATGACATAATTACATTATTTTTGCAGACTAATACAAAGGTTGTTTTTCACAACTGTTCTAAAGCTCACGTTTTGATTTGAAAAATGTTTGTCTACCCCAGCCCCGTAATGTTATAAATTGCACACTTTAGTACTTTATCGCGTATATAATCTTGATTTAGCTACAAACTTGCGTTTTGGTATTAATTAATAATAATTAGGTGTTCAGTCGTGCGTCAGCTAATGGTAAAATATCGACTAAGAACGTCGTTCAATTATAATGGCTCTACTAAAACGAATGGTATACTATACAGATTTCAAAATGACATTACAATATTTATTAGAATTGTTATTACATTTTAATCATTGGTGTATAAAACTTTTAATGAGAACCACGTTTTTCTTTAATAATGTAGTACAGTCCAGGAAATGGAATTTAATGTAACATTTCTCCAAAGGCGACCCACAATATGATCGAAAAAAAGCAACATTCAGACGAATTGAGAACCTCCTCCTCTTTAAAGTCGGTTAATTAAGAGGAAAATAGTATATTTATATTTAATATCATTGAGTTACTGAGTACCTTTGAAGGGGTATCGTATCGTACCATTTCCTTCAAAAAGTGTATGGCTCACGTTACGATACTATATTTTGTGACGTTTGTGCTGTCAAATTTATTATAGGTACGCTTAGATACGATAGAGGGAGTTCTTAAATTTTTCATACATATTGTTTACGATACGTATGTATACGTAACGATTTCTTAGATAAGTTTAGGCAGAACAATAGGAGTACTGTTACATATTCAATTTCCCCGACTGTACTTGTTATTTCTTTCTGTTCATATGGATAATATTCCGACCGATGAAATCAAATCCGCTTTTAATAATAAATAGCGCGTAAAACGTGTGACATTTTTATTTGAAAGCTATTTTGTGCCAATTTAATATTAATTACTTTAATGTGAGTAATACTGCACGGTGTCTTACCTCGGTGCTTAGTCTTAACAGTGCAGCCGCCAACGCCTACCTTCATGTTTCAATGGACTTTAGTCGATGATTAGATTAGGTTATGGCTGACAATATTTTACAAAATGAAGACTCCATTAAAGGTTCGATTTTCGTTTCAGCCGCAGTTTCGCTTCGTTTTGATTTTGTTTTTTAATGAATATTGTGCTTGCCCTTGGCTTCATACTGAACTTCAGTGTTGAGAAGAAGCCTACTCTTCTGTTTTAAAAATGTTGAGGGTAATCAGGAGAGCCTGACATAACCGCCCCCCGGAGTCGCAACACTACGTTAACCCACTTCTGGTCAGCGGCATCCAACAAAAAGTAAAAACTAGACGAAACTGCGGCTCAAACTAGATTTTACCGGCCCAAACCGCACCTTTAGTCGGTTTCTTACATATAAAATCACAATGAATGGCACACGCATTTCCACAATCACTCGATGGATCTCAGTAGAGCTAAAAATACTTTTGAAAATCGATTCATAATCATGTAAAGTAAACTGACAGATGAAAATGACAAGTTTCTATGCATTTTGACATTTTGCATGTGTCAAATTGAGTGATAATGTATGGGGATGACACATTAACATCTGTCAGTTTGATTGATGATTATGAATCAGAGTATAATTTATTTTTATTTCACACGCAATAGGCAATGAGTAATATTAACGTCCCTGTTGATTTCAGTGCATTTCCTTATAATGTAAGAGCGTAACGTATTTACAAACAAGCAGGAACGCGTGGGAACGAACGCTGAACTTGGCTACACATCTGCACTGTCCGATATAACTACTATAGCGTGTAGTGTGGATAGAAATGTAGCAGTTATACACTCAATTTTATCTCTACTATTTAAAAAGAGACAAAGGCTTATATGTAACCCGAAAATTTGAAACACTCGCGCGATATAACTGACACCCACCGCCATCTATTGGCTAAGATTTGAACTAACAGCAAAACCAAGTCCCGATCTATGTGAGGGCGGATCAATAATATTGTACAAAATTATGTAATTACTTTTGCGGCCTCTTTCACCACCCCTGAGTAAAGTTTCAAGTAATTTACTAAGTAGTGTAGTGACAGTAAATTACTTGAAACTTTACTCAGGGGTGGTGAACGAGGCCCTTATAAATTTCAAATTTTCACGATTGCCTATTGCGGATTGGTGATCAGAAGCCCAAGCTATGTTCGAAAAATTCGAAACATTTTTGCTCGACCCGAATCCCGAGATCACGGCCCGGCATTAACACCATTAGGGTGCGTTTCCACAGAATCTTCATCAGAGAGAGATGAGATGTGTATTTTGAGCAACGTGATTGGTAAATTTTTATAAGTCTCTGCTAAACTCCACGCAGCTCCGCTTATGTGGAAACGCGCCCCTAAACCACCCGGGGCGTTACCTATCACATAAAAAAATAATGTATAAATGCTACCTTCCTACCCACACAATTGAATGAACAAATCTCATGGCTGCATAGCAACGCACATCCGCGTCACCCCCTCGCGTGGTCCCACGACTGCGGTCACGTGACGGCGAGCGCGCGCAGCCGCGGGTGGCGCTAGTCGGCGGGGCGCGGCGGCGGCGCGCGCGGCGGCAGCGGCGACGCCGGCACGCTCCAGCTCTCGCTGTTGCCCCATCTGTGACAGCCGTTTGCTTATGTAATACGCGTTAAAATAAATAAATGAGTAAATTCTTTATCCTATACCCAACACTGGAATTCAAGACCAAAAAATCTACTTCAATGTTGCTACTGCAATAAAATGATCGTAGGTACCATATATATAGGGGAAAGGAACCGATTATCGGATAGTTGCCCAATTTCGGATACTCCTATATCTCCTTAGTGAAAAGCGCTACCTATCTTGCACCCCCTGTCCCTATTAGCATGCTTCAAGAGAGCAGCACTGCAGCGCATGCAGCGCCATAGTTCGTTTAATGAAGAAAAAACGAAGATACGTTCAAATTTAGTCATGAAAAATATTTCATTGTGGAGTTTCTGGGCCAAATTTTGAAAATATAAGTGTTTAAACGAGATTATTTCGTATTTTTTTATAATAGTTATTAGTTGATCAACTTTAAAAACCTAGTTAAGTGACAAAAATATACCAAAATATTTTGTGATGTTATGTGTTTACCTACTTGTTGAATTCCTTATATCGGATACTTGATGTTGCTCAATATCGGATATCCGATTTTAGGTCAACTTGCAATGTCGTAGCGGTTACATTTTTTTTTTGTTTTCATTTCATATTCAGAAAATGGATAGCAATACAAAAAGAAAAACTTAATGTCCTCCTGCCATGAAAAATGCATATTTAGCTGTGACAAATAAGGAGATGGGGTATTTAAAAGCTTCAAAAACATTGTGTTTCGAAGATTAAAATTAAAGTTATACAATGTATGTGATTTCTGTATAAACATTAAGAAAATGTTGTGGGAAATAAATAATTGTGATTTTTGTTTAAAATATTCAGAATATATTATAAAACATAGAAGATGAATACTAATATTAAGTAACAAGTCTTCAAAAAATTGTAAGAAGGTGTTATACTATTTATGATGATTAAGATGTATATTTATAATTTGTGGAACTTAACTGGTTACTTAAAAGCATAAGTCAAGTTTTGTTTTCACATTTATTAATATAATTTATAATGTTAAAATGGCTTCTCAATATCGGATATCCGATATTGCCACAATTTCGGATATCCGGTATTAGAAGACCACTTTGTCAGTACCTGATTTCGGTATTAAATTGGAATTATATAATTTTCTGTATTATTATTCCATACATCCATCTAACTCCTCTTAAGTTTAAAAGTACATGGATCCATGATTACAGAACCAAAATTTCATTTGTTTTTGATCATTAATAATATTTTTTTTAACGGATTTTCAAAAAGTATCCGATAATCGGGTCCTTTCCCCTACCCCTTTTTTCCAAAAACACTCGCTGATGTAATTTATTTATTCTTTTTTTCACGTAAATACAAGACCCTTTAATAAAAACTTAACCATCCGTAATTTTAGTTTTCAAAGATGTTTTGCGCTTGTTACACTTCAGGTGTGAATAACATTTGGTATCTACCCACAACAGTTTAACAATGTATGGAAACTTGACAGTTTAGTCTGCATAATAAGACAAATAATGCCAAAAAGGTTGGCGAAACCTAAAAACGTCACTTGAAAATAACATAAGTGACTTTAACAGATTTGACAGTGACGTATCTGTCGTAGATTTTTTGGTCTTGAATTCCAGTTTAGAGTATAATATTATAAATGCGAAAGAAACTTTCTCTGTCTATCTGTTAGTTACTCTTTCACGCCAAAACTACTGAACGGATTTGAATGTAATTTATTCTATAGGCCATGAGAAAGGACATAGGCTACTTTTTATTGCGAAAAAGGTTGTAAGGGGTTAAAAGGGGCTGTGAAAATGGTTAAATAATTAAAAATGCTACCCAAAGATACTATTCCACGCGGACGATATCACAGGTAACAGCTAGTTTATAATGAAAACGCAGCTCGATCGATCGAGCTGGGTCGACCTACGGGGAAGCGCCCAGTGGGGTGCCCCAGATATGGATGGACCAGGTCAAGAAGGATCTTGGTCACCTTCAAAGGCCGGATTGGCAAGAGGTGGCTGAGTGGCGAATTATCGTGTCGGAGGCCAAGATCCATTTCGGTTCGCAGAGCCTGCTTAAGTAAGTAATGAAAACGCAGCCGTAGAGACTCACCTGTGGTGGTTGTGGTGGTGATGTTGGTGGTGGTGCGGGCGCGCTGCAACGTGATGCCACTTGACGTACCCGCTCAGGCGGCGCTTGACCAGCCCCGCCAGCGAGTGCAGCCAGCCTGCGCCACAACGCGCGTCAGACGACGCCGCGTCACACAACGCTCTGCCCACTCTTACCGTCGGACCTCTTTGGATACCCACCCGACAATACACCTCTGTGTTACTAGTTAATCGCGACCTTTTTGGAACAGTGTTTTTTTAACGCGCAATGATGTTTAGTGAGTGAGACTTTTTTAAAAATAGATGCCGTTACATGACGAATGGTCAGTGACGTAACTACGCCATCAGAGACCCTACATTTTTAGTTAGGAGTCTCGCCCGAGAATTTCAAGATTTTCTTACTCGTCACTGCTCTAACCTAATGTCACCAATATTTTTTCGTTTAGTAGAGTTTAGTCAGTATAACCCTCATACAAATATTGGTTAGGTTAGGTAAGAACAGTGACCGGCCTAAAAATCTTGAAATTCTCGGACGAGTTTTCCTCCTACCCAAATTCTTCGCATAGGTCCCTTCGGCTTAGGTAGGTACTCAATTTTATTAAGATGATAGGTTAGTTCTAAGCGCTCAGTCTCTTAGGCCCCGAGCCCTATTTGGGTGGGAGGCCCGTGCCATTTTGCTAGCCCTGCCACCCTATGTTATATTCGTTAGTGCTCAACTTTTTTTTGACCATGAACCACTTGTTTTCTTAGTTGACAAAATTTTAATGCGTTTATATTAGGAGAGCGCGAGCGGTGTTGTCCAAGGACGCATAGGGCCTACAATGTACAACGTAAAGGAATTCACGTCCAAATCGTTATCCCCGAATCTTTTACGCGCTTTGCGTCTCTTTTGGACGTATATTCTCGTTCGTCTCTAAACAGTCTCGCTGCAAAGTGCAAGCCCTCTTGATGGTTCCCATTGCGCTAATGTTAACCTAAAAAAACTATACAAATTATATGGAATTTCACTTTAGCGAAAGAGGTCACAGTGGATTTTGTTCCAAAGAGGTCCCACGTAGTCAGATGCCCGGCCTCGGCTGCGGTTAGGTGAAGGCGAAGCTGATGAGCCCCCACCTTGCTACTACAAGCTGGGGTTGCGTAACTTCGGTGACATGAGGTGATGTTGGTTCACTTGACAATATGTTCATCCGTATGTCGATAAAACGCTAAATAAACACGGTGGTTTATTGAGTGATCGTGACTTTGACAGACTTCGACCTACTACCCACATTATATCAATTATTTCACTTGACATTGGCAAAGTTATCCTCATAGATCACTCAAATTTTTCCTGATTGTATAAAACTTCCGAAAAATTTAGCTGTCGAATGATGGTAATTCGAATTTTTCGAATTTAGTTGTAAATCGATGTCAAAGAGATTTGTAACTCCTGGATCGAATTTTTCTTAGCCATTTTGATTTAGTTCAAAATGGCGGCCATAAATAACATTTATGGCAATCTCAATAGAGTTTTGCGACATATTAAAAAATGTAGCAATAGTAGAAAAATATTTATCCAACTTTTAGTTTGTTTACTTCACACAACTTGCATTGAATTTTATATTGTCAAGTGAACACTGAGGTACTTAAAATAATGAAAACATTTAATGATGAGGAATTAATGAACTTAGTGCTGCTTACAACTGAAGTTGTCAACAAAATGGAGTTACCACATTTCCCCTCAGTTATCAGTTTAGCTTATAGTAGAAATTTAAAATCTATTAATAGTAGTTTATTGTGACTGTTACAGAACTAAAGTTATTAAACACGAAAAAATCCAGCCTTGGCCAGTATTTTCCTAGCGTTCCTCAAAGTTTTAATACCAAGTTATGTGCAGTCGCGTAATTTAGTTTCTCTATCTACACTCATGTTGGAATACCATTCAAAGTAAGAAATTAAAGGTAAACATTAACATTTTGAGCGATTTGAGGAATATAACTTAACCTCACGGCAATAAAAAAAAAGCATTTGCATACTGTGAAAATTCGAAAAACAGCAGTATAACACACTTTATTTTTTCATTTTCTTTTAAGTTAAAAATTGTTTACCCCTGAGTTCTTAGAATATTATGACATGAGTGCAGATAAAAAGTCATTATGAAGCTAAATAACCCTTACAGTAGTAAGTAGCACTTTTGTATAGTAATTTCGTGTCCCAAAACCATTCAACCCGATGTAAACAGATTATAGCCCTTATTAGCCGAGTATTAAGGTCGTGTTTAGTGTAGCGAGGCATGTGACAGAGCGACAATGGGCAGGCGATGTGGGGCGCGTGAGGACAGCGGCAAAGCACAGGTTTACGTGTTGGCACAAACATTTGACACACATACACCAATGCTCCAATGTGGGATGGACGGGTAAGGTGTTGACATCAATCAGCACTTTGGTTTTTTTTTTTAATTTATGATTGAGGGTTTTTCTAAAGGCAAAACCATTAGATAGCTTTATGTTGGTTCAACTTTAACGGAATTGGTTTTTTACGGTACTTCATCATTTTGACACACGTCAAAATATAACCAATCCACTTTATAGTTTTGGACCTGATGATTAAATAACGCCATCTAACGGATTGTAAAAAAAACCTCATTCAATTAGCTTTAGACTTAGGGGTAGTGCTCACTGATGTCTTAGTGAGGGTTCCGCATATCGAATATCGTAACCGCAATTTAAAACAACGAGATTTACCAATCTACATTTTGATATTGTTTTATGAGGTTTTTCAACAATAAAGCGACAGGTCTATTAGGCCGATAGTTGACATTGTCAAGGCGTTCGCGTTCTACAGCCGCCTGCAATAATATGTAAACATCTCGACTCTTATGTCAGGACTATAAGGTTCATATTTGAATGACGTTGTATACTTAGTAGTGCAGGTGGCTGTACCTACTTTCAATCACAGATTTATCTCTTATGTATTAGCATATAAGAAACAACAATAAGGTGGTGCTGGTAATACTATAAAAAACACATATCTATAGAGAAGTGTTAAACTTGTTACTAATGTGACACCAAAAAAGACAGCCATCGCCCAAAACAACCTAGTCGCGTTATACCTGATAAGTGCCCTTTTAGAGTGACCACTCTCAGAGTTAGAGTGGCACTAGCGTCCTTTGAGCGTTGACGTCTTGCTGCGACCTGTCCATACTAGCGCTTTTTAGGCGTTACGTCAACTCGTCCGAAAACGCTAGTGTGTAGAGGTCGCCGGCAAGACGCCATCGCTCAATGGATGCTAGTGTGGGGTCACTAATGGTGCGTTTTCACAGACGCGGAGCATCGTGGAGTTGAGCGGAGACTTGTAAAAATTGACCAATCACATTGCTCAAAATAACACCTCTCATCTGTAATGATCAATGTGATTGGTCAAATTTTATAAGTCTCCGCTTAACTCCACACAGCTCCGCTTCTATGGAAACGCACCCTTAAGAGGTGGAAGTACTTTGGCACGCAATAAGTTATGTCAGCGATATCCGGTATGCGAGTACCTTCACACCTAATAAGAAAAGTCCTTCAAATGTTCTGCCAACGCACGGAATATACATAGAATATCTGACGAACAGCAGTCTGTAAGACAATCTCAAAGGTAAAGCCATTACATACATATAACGAGTTAGTTAGAGCTTACAATATTACAACTGCTTTTATCTAACGTAGGCAGTTTATGCTTATCTTTCGCGACTCTTCTCGACTAGCCTGCAACCCATACTTTGATTTACTTTATCGACAATAAAATTTTCTCTTATACTAACAGTTAATTTTACGGAGCGTATCAGTAAACAAATAATTATTTCCTTATACTTACTCTACCCATTATTAGAAACAATATATATTTTTTAATTAATGAAAAATATTCGCCTGCTTACAAAGCCGATTCAGTTTGGCCTGTTACTAATGTCCATTTCGAAAAACATTCAAACAAGTTAATCAAAATAAAAAAAGAAATCTTGACCATAGATAAAGTAAGTCATAGATAGGTTTTTAGACTACGTTCTAAACGGCCACGGATAGCGGCGTGGGGGTAGCTTTATAGCGTATGTGCATCCTGGTCTAGTCCCCCTGCCCCAGCCTAATAAAAAACGCAATAAAAAAATCAAACGAAAAAGATTCAATCTTACTGCTATGCTTTTAAGGTTGAAATTTTTCAATTTGAAAATTGTTACTGCGTTTATGATTAGGAGGGCAACGCTACCCGCTGCCATAGACCGCAGAGCTAGGAAGGCGATAGAGTTGTCGAGCGCAAGCAGAATATCTGCGAAGCACAAAGGATCGCATGTAAAGCTCTTTCCCATATTTTTTTGTGTTCTTTCTCTATGTACACGGTGGAGGGGATAACATGAGACATACAATACATGATAATGATATAGAATGATTGTGAGCGAAATTATTGCGGGTATAGTTTGAACTTAATAATAATTTTCATTTAAATGTCTTTTTCGAATTCATTGCAAAATATATGTTTAAAACGTGCTGTAAAAACATACAAAAAGGCAATGGCAAATAATGGCGCTTGTCTTACTAAATCGCGCTCTAAGTCGCCAAGCATATTCAACTATTAATGTTGCCAATTATTTTCACAAATAAAAACATGATAGTAATAAATAGCACAAATATGAAAAAAAACCTTATTAATGTAAATGAAGGAATGCAGTAATTGTGTGGCTTTAGAATCAATAGTAAATCGCTTATATATGGCTAGGTCTAGAAGCAAACTCTGCAAGAAACTTACATGTTACAATAGTACAAGCTCATAGACTCGAATTACCTGTCTATTATTTTAATATACTATGGATATTGCTATTCAATAATTTTGTGGCCTCACTGTCTATAGTAATAAGAATCAAAATCCCGCAATAATTTCACGCAATTTCAACAGTGTAACAGCGATATGGTAGGCCCAGAGTGGCGAGCGCCGTTGCGTAAACTGAAAGGCCGCGCGGACAGAGGCTGGCTGCCCTCCGGGTCACATCCAATATATACTTCACACAAATAAAACAAATCAATTTAAACAAATAAAACATCCCATATAAATAGTCTTTCTTTCTACTATCTAATTCGCAACTTAGTCAATTTTAGTAACATAATAAAAATGGAAAATTTTCTTTGATTTTTAGGAGTATGTTGTAAATGAAAAATATTCGCCTTACAAAGCCGATTCAGTTTGGCCTGTTCTAATGTCCATTTCGAAAAACATTCAAACAAGTTAATCAAAATAAAAAAGAATCTTGACCATAGATAAAGTAAGTCATAGATAGGTTTTTAGACTACGTTCTAAACGGCCACGGGTAGCGGCGTGGGGGTAGCTTTATAGCGTATGTGCATCCTGGTCTAGTCCCCCTGCCCCAGCCTAATAAAAAACGCAATAAAAAATCCAAACGAAAAAGATTCAATCTTACTGCTATACTTTTAAGGTTGAAATTTTCAATTTGAAAATTGTTACTGCGTTTATGATTAGGAGGGCAACGCTACCCGCTGCCATAGACCGCAGAGCTAGGAAGGCGATAGAGTTGTCGAGCGCAAGCAGAATATCTGCGAAGCACAAAGGATCGCATGTAAAGCTCTTTCCCATATTTTTTTGTGTTCTTTCTCTATGTACACGGTGGAGGGGATAACATGAGACATACAATACATGAGAATGATATAGAATGATTGTGAGCGAAATTATTGCGGGTATAGTTTGAACTTAATAATAATTTTCATTTAAATGTCTTTTTCGAATTCATTGCAAAATATATGTTTAAAACGTGCTGTGAAAACATACAAAAAAGGCAATGGCAAATAATGGCGCTTGTCTTACTAAATCGCGCTCTAAGTCGCCAAGCATATTCAACTATTAATGTTGCCAATTATTTTCACAAATAAAACAAATCAATTTAAACAAATAAAACATCCCATATAAATAGTTTCTTTCTACTAACTTTTTCGCAACTTAGTCAATTTTAGTAACATAATAAAAATGGAAAATTTTCTTTGATTTTTAGGAGTATGTTGTAAATGAAAAATATGTTTGTTAAATAAAATTCGACAATAGGAAGTGATTTTATAATATGGCAATAAAATAAAATAATTATCTTTTTAATACCTATATCAAATTGAGTTAGGCTCAACATCAACTTCACCCTAACCTTCTGTAGTTAGCAATAAAATTGATTTTCTTATTCCATCGAATCTTGTATGTGAAGTAAAAACACAACATAATCGTAAATTGTGTGTGTTGCTTGTTTTACATGTGTTGTGTGTGTGTTGTGTGTTTTGTGTGTTGCATATGTTGTGTGTGTTACGTGTGTTGTATGTGATTGGTGTGTGTGTTAAGTATGTTGCACGTTTTGCTTGTTGTGTGTGTGTTGTATGTGTTTACTGTATAGTCTGCGGCATGAAACAATAGCGATGACTTTGAGTGCGCAGAAACCAATTTTAGTAGAAAGTCTTTTTTTACAAGTGCACCAACTAACGGTCATCGCTATTGTTAGATGCCGCGGACTATATGTTGCGTGAGTTTTGGGTATTGTGTGTGTTGAGTGTGTGGTGTGTGTGGTGTGTATGTTGTGTGTGTGTGTGTGTGTGTGTGTGTGTGTGTGTGTGTGTGTGTGTGTGTGTGTGTGTGTGTGTGTGTGTGTGTGTGTAGTGTGTGTGTTGAGTGCGTAGTGTGTGGTGTGTATGTTGCGTGTGTGTGTGTAGCTCACCCTGGTCGTCGTGGTGGTCGCGCGGGCGCACGCGCGGCTCGGGCGCGGGCGGCGAGCGCAGTCCGTTGCGCAGCTCCGCGCGCGTTAGACTCTGGCTGCGACCCTCCGATAGCCTACACAATACAAATACGACTACTGTTTTATCTACACTACACTAATGTGATAATCTTAAGTGATGATTTGCAATCATATTAACAATGATTGGTACACTGGTTTTGATTTCTATGATGGAGGCCTTTACCCTGCAGTAGGACAGTATAGTAAGATTATTATCCCTCAAGTATGTATTTGACGTAGGAATCAGGACCCGGGACCCCTCGATCACAGCCCGGTACTTTAACCACTAGTGCATAAACTCCGTGGTAAGTGCATGATGTTAAACTTACTTATCATTAGTGAGCAATAAAGGCGAGGCGGGGTGCAGCCTCTCGTGCAGCGCCGGCGGCTCCAGCTCCATGCTGCCGTTCGCTGAAACACATTCACATTTCTATCAAGGACCTTCAAACAATTTACAGGTATTCTATATATTTTATGGACAATGACAAAGCTTATAGGTAAAGCAAAAAAATTAAATAATTGCGCAATGCAATCGACACTCGTCGCCATCTCTTGGCACAATTTGGCCAACGAATATATCACTGCAAAAGTGGTGAAACCCACACAACATTGGATACGATTTTGGTGTGAATGCATTCGTTACATTATGATATATTTCAATTCAATAATAGCGTGAGCCACCTTTTAACAGGGTAGAGAGATGCGGCCTTCAAAAGTCACGGACACTTTCACAACGCTGACAATTGTTAGCAAGATGATTAAATAGAGTACCTTCATGTCCCAGCATGTGGTGCTGCCGACTGGTCCGCGGCGGCGGCTCCGGCGAGCGGCCCGTGCTGTGGTCCCTACTTAAACTGCAACAAACAAATAACAAATTATAACCAAGGTGTTCTTTGAGGAACTGGAAAATGATCTTGCGTGTGCGAAACCAATGAAGCGCCTATGTTTCTTCATAAATCTTCATATAAGCGTCGGCGTTTAGCCTTTGCCTAGGCGCTTGTGTGCGCCACACACTTCGGACACAGGAGTGACTTCGCTGGCTCGGCCATCGCAAGAGAATGTAAGAGAGATCTTGCGGCAAAAAAGAACCTGCCCTGGACTGGGATGGTCGAAAGCCAGTTGGCTGTCTAAGGTACTGCGAGGGATGAAGTCTAGAAAGATTTTATATGATTGTTGTGAGTGTTGAGTATGTTGCACGTTTTGGGTGTTGTGTGTGTGTTGCGTGTGTAGTGTGTGTGGTGTGTATGTTGTTGCGTGGACTCCAAGTTGATGAAGGAGGTGTCGCAGGACAGACGTAGATGGAGGCTCTTATTACCGGAGTACAAGGCTCACTTTGGGTCGCCACTCTAGCCTAGTTAGTTAGATTTCTTCTTACCTTCTATGCCTGGGCGTGGCGTGCAAGTCTACCCTGGATCTCCTCTGTTGGTTTTGGTGATAGAACCTCTGCAGTACTATCGGACTAGTGTTGCCGGAACTCTGCACAGAACATTTACACAATATGTTTAACATTACAAATAATCTTCACGTTTATCACCCTACTACCAGTTTTGGGGTGTGACCAGACCAAAAAATTAAAAATGTTTTATTTCTGTTCTATTTCTGTTTAACTTAGGGCTACTAAGCCCTTGAATTTTGATTTGAAAGAACAAAATGTTGTTCAAAATGGTTGGTACGAAACGTAGTTACAGAGATGTAAATGTGCACAGATACAAACAGTATGTGTAGATTTTTTACCTGTGGGGAAGCCCGCCACCGGCTGTCAGCGGACACACGTCGAACTGGAGGCGGAGGTGACGCGCAAGCTTCTATCGTCCTAAACCCAAAAACATATCATCTAAATAAATAAAAGTATGTTTTTAAACTTTCGCGTTGCATTATAAAAATAGTTCATATAAACGGGACTAAACGCGACGAAAATTAATAAGTACATTCTAGCACTTACTGCTTGACGTTTCGACTGCGTTACAACAGCCGTGGTCACAAGCAGTAAGTGCTAGAATGTACTTATTAATTTTCGTCGCGTTTAGTCCCGTTTATATGAAGTATTTAAATAAAAGTAATAAGTTTTCTGGTTTCCGATTCCAAAGTATATGGGAAAACCTTAGTTTGGGATCAGAACAATGTATATAATATTATGTGATGTTGTCTCAATTTTTTTTCTATTCCATCAAAGCATATTATTTTACCTTCTTCTCGGGTATGGCGAGTGATTTGAAAAGTCCACTTCTAAACTCGCCGGCTGCGAACTGCTGCCGCCTGCGTTCGATGAGTTACCCGCCGTCGCCCACCACGGCCTGTCCAACAAACGTATCATACATAACATGTCATAAACAAGGATTGGGTCTACTACTACTACACGCCATAAACTAGGATTCCATCCGTACAATCTGGATGGCCCACTACCGTGTGCTTTACTCGATATGTTTTGCTCCGCACCTTCTTATCGTGGAATTAACATTCCGCAGCGGTATTTCCGAACCGATACGACATTAATTTTTTTAAGAAACAAGCCGGCAACGCATCCGCACTATTTTGGTGTAGCTGATATGATGATTGACGAAGTTTCTTAGTAGCTGCGGCGTAGGCGGCGTGTCCAACCCATTACTGGGCGTAAGCGTCACCGAGTGCACGGTGTGTGTGGCGTGTGTCGTATGCGTAGCGTGCGTGTTAAATGCTTCTATGTATATTTTTATTGACTCATCCGTACTTTTGAGCGACTAATGGTAGTTTTACACATTTTACTATAGTAAATTGTTAATAACATGTCGACTGACCTGCTAGGCGTAGGCGTGACTTGCTCAGGCGTCCAATGTTGTGCACTAGTCACGAAGTTCCTCACTGGCTGCGGCGTGGGGGGCGTGTCCATCCCATTACTGGGCGTGGGCGTCACCGAGTGCACCGCATGTGTGGCGTGTGTAGTATGCGTAGTGTGGGCAGTCACGGGCACATGTTTGGGAGTCGCGTGGGCGCCTAGCGGTAGACTCGCGTACCAGGCGCCCACGGACACGTTGCTGCGGGTAGAGTTGACTACGAACGGGTGTTCGAGGAGCTTCGCGTACTTTGGTCTGTGGCGGTAGTTTTTTGTTAGGCTGAAAATAAAATATAAGGCTCAGAGATAGTTCATCATTACTACGTCTCGCATATTGGAAGAATGGAATGTGGTATTTACTGCACACTTTTATGATAAAAAAGGCGTTTTCCCAGAGTTGGGCGTATTATAATACTTTTGTATCTTATTAATTAAGTTAATCATGATTTCTCTTTGTTACGTTCATTTTATGATTGGTTTCAGTCATGCATTGATTAAATTGACATGTTGAGCATCTCTGCGTTTGCGGTTTTTTTTTTGTAATCAAATTGTCAAACATTATTTGTAAAAAGAAAATAAAAATTTTACTCACCACTGTGATACAAATGACTTAAATTCTGGTGAGAAATTACTGTCCTCGGGAAGCTGAGGAGGATCGTCTGCTATTACCTGTAAAACAAAATACAAAATTTTTTATACAAACACGTAAGAGGAAATTCTTTTATTTGTATGAATTTAACAAATTACATGATATAATCTCTAGATATACAGTTACATGCTGAAAGTGTTTTTGAAAAAGTTATTTCATCATGGCTGTCATCAGTACTAATTATAGCTAAGTATAGATATTGTCAGACTTTCAAAAGAATCTTATTAAACCTTATGATCCTTATGGGAGACAGTGCACTTTGAGGTCATAACCTTAGATCCACTTTGGGGCGCCGTTTCTACTTGACATAAACAAGCAACATACCCTGGTGAGAACCTCGAAGTCATTCTGGCAGTCCCTGTAGGGGAACACGCCGGTGGCCAGCTCCACCAGCGAGATGCCCAGCGACCACACGTCCGCGCGGATGTCGTAGTCAGGCCGCGCGGGGTCCGGCGGGTCTATACGTTCGGGCTGGAAATAAAAATAGCTGCTTTGAAGTGCTGGAACGATTTGCCACCACCAGTTTGATGTTGCAAAACTGTAGCCTATATTTTAAGGAAAAGCTAAGACAGCATCTTTTAAGTGACCAATAAATCCTAAAAAAGTGGTCAGACAATTTTATTACAATGATTTATAGCCTTAATAGTAATAAGTAAATGTTTTTTTTTTCCTGACGGGAGGCTTAATGGACACACTGGGGAAATCCTTGAGATTCTCCGTCTTTAAAAGACACTGACCGCAATATGTATACAGCGGTATGCTGCGTACAGCACAGCCATCACTGCAGATCACGTTTCACATGGTGACCAAACATCTATTCGTGACATCATGTTGGCAACACTGACCTGCACTGCTCAGTGAGGTCAAAGTGAGGAGGGAGGAGCACATGCATACACATGCATAGAGTTTAGAGCAGTGGTTCCTAACATGGGGGTAATTACCTTCGAAGGGGTAAAATAGAGATTCTAGGGGGGTAACATGGGATAGCACAAAATATCATTAAAATGGCAATAAACAAAATAATAATACGGTAAGTGGTAGCACGGCGCTCTTCCGCGCATCCTTGTATGAAAATAAGTCAGCTATATTTTTTTACGAAACATTTGTATGGATCTCATATGAAAAAAATCGTTTATTTTTAAATTACTTAGCTAAGGGTAAACTCAATTCCTATACTCGTTGACAGGGGTAGTGACATTGAAAAGGTTAGGAACCACTGGTTAAGAGGACACACTGGGGGTACATAATAGGCCTTGTTTCCAAGGTTAGAGATTGGAAGATTTTTGTATAAAATGGAGAAATACGGTAAAAAAAAAACTATATACAAGAATTTAGTTTGATATTTTTGTCATCAGTCAATTAAAGTTAGATCTAAATTTGATACGTAACTTGATTTTAAAAGTATTACACTTACTAAATAATTATACAATTAGATAATTCATGCAATTTTGAGCAACTTTTCTTTTGAAACCATTTTCATAAACGCATTATTTAATATAGCTATCGAACAAAGGTCTCCCGTGATGAACACAAACTAGCACGCTGTGACGTCACAGCGTGGCAGGGCCGTTGTATGGAGCGTTTTGACAAGGTTTATTTTATGTGATCTTTGAATGGTGATATCTCGGAGAATATTCATGCTAACAGAGTAATCTTTTGCCGATGTTTCTACTTTGGAGAGCTTCTTTGATTACTAATCAGAAAAAAAAATTGGAAACAGGCTTATTCAGATTGTCCGCCTACAAGAGACACTGACCGCCATATAGGCCGCGCAGCCGGCGCTGCGCGTCTTGGCCTTGGAGTCGACGAGGCGGCCGCTGATGCCGAAGTCGCACAGCTTGACGTTGCCGCACTCGTCCAGCAGGATGTTGCTCGGCTTCACGTCGCGGTGGATCACGCCGTGCTCGTCCTTCAGGTACGATAGGGCCTTCACCGTCTGGAAAACAAAAGTAAATACTAGTATTATTGACACTATGAGCGATGGTAGCTCGGTGTCACAAAATAATTACACACAGAAGTTAGACACCGACTGATTTTGAATTTAGAAGAGTTCGTTGACATATGCTAGGGATGTTGCCCGGCATGAGTACATAAGCGCGCGGCCTCTACCACAGACCTCGACAGTTTGACAATCTTATGTCATAGGCTTAATGTGGTCGAAAAGGCGTATTTCCCCGTTAGTGCGCATGCGTGACTACATGACACGTTTTTAGCTCTTAGTGGGCAGCCTCCTTTCTGTGTGTAATTATTTTGTGTCGGTGGCATGGGATCTCACTCCTTAGGGCTTATTGCGTGTGAAAAATGTCTACAGTCAACAGTGGGAGAGACACGTTTCGGCATGAATGGGCCGGCTCGACCGGAGTAATACCTCGTCCTCATAGAAAACCGGCGTGAAACAGTGCATGCGCTGTGTTTCGCTGGGTTCGTGAGGGTACCGGAGGCTCAATCCAGGGGAAGGGGGTTAAAGGTAAGCAGCGCAATTGTGACACCACTGGTGTAGCAGGTGTTCATGGGCGGCGGTAACCGCTTATCATCAGGTTTAAATGTGGGAGAGCCATGCTTCGGCATGAATGGGCCGGCTCGACCGGAGTGATACCTCGTCCTCACAGAAAACCGGCGTGAAGCAGCTCCTGTGCTGTGTTTCGCTGAGTGAGTGAGGGTACCGGGGGCCCATCGGGGGGGAAGGGGATAAAAGGTTAGCAGCGCACTTGTTGCATGTGTTCATGGGCGACGGCAATTGCTTACCATCAGGTGATCCGCCTGCTCGTCTGCTACCTATCACATAAAAAAAAGGTGATCCGTCGTCAACGTCATTGGTTGTTTAGAGACACTTTAACATCCACATAAAAAATAACCAATCACCATGGACATTAGCGGGTTTAACATTCGCGATCGTGTTGCCAGCTCTCAGTCTGCCGCAACACTAGGGTTGCAAATGTGATGCAGTCCTTCTCAAAGGGGTAACATTTCACTCACCGTCCATCCATCCAAAGGTCCAAACTGAAAACCAGCGCTGCAGTGGCTTCAATGAAGCAGCTGCAGCATATGGTGAGTTTGGACCTTATTGACCACCTATGTATCTGTCTATGTATGTAAGCACTTAATTGTTCCTTTCCGTTTCTCTACTACCTCCTTATATACGTATTCTGTGTCTTACTACTGTCGTGTTGTATCTGTTTTTGGTTGGTTAATAAATGTTTACTTTACCTTACTTACTTTACTTTACGAACTTTACGAACTACTTTTTTTTTATACTTTACTTTTTTAAATTACTTTACTTTACGAACGCTCATAACCGATGTCTCTAAAAAGGCTGCTCTACTTAAATGGGATTGGGCCGGTCACGTCAGTCGCATGCCAGACGAGCTTTGGGCCAAAATAGCCACAAAGTGGATGCCCCAAAATGCAAAACGTCCTCGCGGCAGACCGAGGCGACGATGGCGTGATGAGCTAGACGCTTTTCAAAAGGACTGGTCTACCGTAGCCCAGGACCGGAGTAGGTGGAAAAAGGGTAGGGAGGCCTTTGCCCTGCAGTGGGACATTACGGGCTCATAATAATAATAATTACTTTACTTTACTCACCGCGACTGTCACCTTGCCCAGTATCGCCTCTGGTATGGGCGCGCCGAGCCGCTTCAGCAGCTTGTCGAAGCACGAAGCCATCAGCTCCATGCAGATCCACACGTCGGCGTCGGTGACGAAGCAGCCGAGGCACCGCACGATGTACGAGCAGCCGTGGGAGCGCACCACCACGTCCAAGTCCATGAGGATACGTTTCGTTTCTTCAGAGTTGCCGGACCGTCGCATTTGCTGAAAGAGAAAACAGAAAGTCAGCGATGGTATAGCTGGAGGCACGAAAGTATAGCGATGACCGTTATTTTGAGCACTTGTAAAAAAGAAGATTTTTTATTAAAATTTGGTTGGTTGGTTGGTTCTTGCCGTAGACTATAGTAATGGATAAGTATCTGTGCCGTGAAACGGGCGGGTGAAACGTATCTTTAACCAACAACTTATTGGTATGGAAACTTCCATGTTCCGGATAGTTTCTCAAACTATCAAAAACTTGATTAATTGTAACTTGGTTAACTTATTAATTGTGGGAGAGCCACGCTGCGTGAATGGGCCGGCTCGACCGGAGTGATACCACTGCCTCACAGAAAACCGGCGTGAAGCAGCCCCTGTGCTGTGTTTCGCCGAGTGAGTGAGGGTACCGGAGGCCCACTCGGGGGAAAGGGGATAAAAGGTTGGCAGCGCACTTGTAACTCCACTTGTGTTGCAAGTGTCCATGGGCAATTTTTCGATATCATACCCGAATGTGAAAGCTGATTCTGTGTGTTGGTCTGGATCTCCTTGTTTCACGGTTGTGAAAACCTACATTTGTCCCTTTGGAGCCGCGCCGCTTATAGATGCATGTGAGGACAGTACGCAGAGATGATGATGTTGGAAAGACACTAGTAGTGAATTATGGACCATGCATAAACCATAAGGAAGAAACTGAAAAAAACTTGGTTAAAAAAATAAGCTAAACAACTTATTCATTACTATTGTTCACTTTGTTTCAGCACGTAATTTAAATTAGATTTTAAGATTTGCTGATGCCTATGGAATTTATCTCTTTTTAATGGGGGTTGTTAGACTGAGGACCAACGTCAACGCCATTGGTTTTTTTTTTTTTTGGCTGCTAAACGCAATTGGTTGTATATTGACATTTTGAACTCACCACCGTGTAGATGGACCTCAGTTCTACAGTACACAATATAGCGGAATTTTCACACACGATAGCCCCCATAGACAAAAATTAGGGCACTATAGTACGGAGTCAGGTAAATGTATGAGATGTTGTGTGATCTTATTATTTATTTTACCTTGACAGCGATGACGGTGCCGGAGGGCTTGTGCAGCATCTTGACGACGTGGCCGCAGGTGCCGCTGCCGAGCTCGCCCAGGTGCTGCAGGTCGTCCACGTGCGACCGGTACTCTATACCGTTCACATTTAGCTTGCCGCTCACCTGACAAATAAATAAAATGTTTTATAAGTCTCCTGGTTATGTCTCCTCCGACTTTTTTTTTTATGTGATAGGTAGCAAACGAGCAGGCGGATCACCTGATGGTAAGCAATTGCCGCCGCCCATGGACACATGCAACACCAGTGCAGTCACAAGTGCGCTGCTAACCTTTTATCCCCTTCCCCTCCAATGAGCCTCCGGTACCCTCACTCACTCGGCGAAACACAGCACAGGAGCTGCTTCACTCCGGTCGAGCCGGCCCATTCATGCCGAAGCATGGCTCTCCCACAGTTAAACTTAAGTTACTTACAAAATGTCTTGTAAAGCTAATAAGAAATGAGCTCAAAATAATGATGGGACAATCACGGGTCACTGCCTCTTAAATAAACAGCTTTTTATAATAGGCTCAACTAACAGAAAGAGGATCTCTATGTAGAAGATTAGAGGATGTTTTAATGGCGAAGAATCTGTCACACATGTGATCCTGGAAGGTGATGTTATGACCGCCCAACGCGAACAAACCCTCGGAATGGTGAGGTCATTCCGCGAAGCCAGTGAGGAGCCCAGGAAACTTCTGCGCTTCTGGGCGGAGCAGGGATAGTTTTTATATCCAGCTAATCCATTACATACAATGGACCGAAAGAGAGTCTAAGTGTGGAAAATGGACTCCACTTTACATTAAGTCTCCTGGATTAATTATAGTAAAAAAGAAAATTAGTCCTAATAAGGACTGACAAAAAAAATATTCATCATGAATAATACATGATTTATTTATACTATACCTTATAAACTTCTCGCATTCTGTGCTCTGTCTCTGAAGCTTGTGGTGATCGTGGTGGAAATGACGGCACATTGTTTCCAGGAAACATGGCAGCTGAAAAAAGATATTGAGCATTTCTTTTAAAATTTGGCCATTAGGGTCAATGTGAATCAGTTTAAACCCAAAGGATCCAATTTTTGATTACTACTGCTTTATTTGAAATTGATAATATTGTTTACCTACTATCCTTTTGTAAAGCTAAAGTTGAAACTTTATTACACTGAAGCAGCAGTTTATTTGGCACATTGTACTTATATAACATGGTAGAGGTGATTGTTAAGCAAACAAATGTTTAATACAACTTCTCTATCAAATGATGCCAAGCACTTCTCTCACTCATAGGAAATTAGTGACTCACTGAAAGTGTTCATGTTATGAATATTTATTACTTCATTACTTGTAAACAAGAAAGCGCTGAGACCATGATGTCAGGCACAGAATTATCCTTGCTTAAGGTGTCTTCAGAATTTAGACATTACCTATTAGTTTTATTTTACTGTCCTGTATTGTGGTAGATACTGATAGTACTGTACTGTGTACTGTATGATATTTACTACAGCAAATATCAGTATCTACTAAACAAATTAGACAAGAAAAAGTGTCAGAGGTTGGATATTGATATATTTAAAGTAACTCGATCCTTGTAACTTTACCAGTTCAAATACAAGTTTGAATCAATAATAGCTTTTAAAGTATTATCCTTTCTCTTGAGATGCAAACACACTTTGCAAAATACAATAATTATTTTTTGGGGACAAATAATTCTAGATATTTGATCTTGATCTGCCTTTTAGATACACTATCTGGTTGAAGACATAAGTGATTTTAAATATCTTCAATAGCCATATAAGAATATATTGTTATGTGTTATCTTCTCTTTGGCTACTGTAAAAAGATAACAAGCCTTCAGCAATGATACTTAATTTTTAGTACAGTTACAACAACAAGAACAGAACAAGTGCCTGGTTAAATTACAACCATGTATACTTTCATGCATTACTTTTTGGAGTTCAGGCAATGCTACCTACACATACAGTAGGCATGAAGTAAGACAAAAACAGTCCCATTTCGCCAGCCAAAGGCTTATGATAGCCATCTAAGTTTACACACACATTTTATGTGATACTATTTTGCACACAATTAGCCAGATAAACACTACATACAGTTAGCAATGGTTATGAAATAATAGAATACACATGATAGGCTTGTACATTCAGGCTTATGTAGAGAAAATAATAGACTGCCAATTTGAATTCCACATATCAAATCTTCCTATACAAAATCTCTACATGATTATGGACAGCAAATATTGTGGTAAAGAGTGAGATAGAAATGAATGAGAACAAACTTATGAATATGATAAAAAATGGATCAAGTGGTTTATAAATATCATGTATGCTTACGAGGCCTTGGTCTCCGGCCGCTCCCGGGTCTGGAAGCCCCAAGTCCACCTTGATTGTGGATGCCACCCTCTCTGTGAATACGCATTTCGTTTTCGAAACGTTCCTCCAACCCCTTCAATTTTTTCTCTATTGTACTATTTGACATTATAACAAATTTATAGTTACACACTAATCACATTTAAGTACTTAATACAAAACAAACATCCAAATTTTATTTACACAAAAATTACAATGAAAGAACAGCAGTCCAAGGATTTCTTTCGACAACCATTTTCATTCGTTCATTTGGAAAATCTGTGGTCGAAAAATAGTACTGTCACTCACTCATTCGTTCTTTTTTCTTTTTATTTTGACTGTAATGCGATGTATAAATTCACGACTTTCAGGTTACGGTACCTGTCTCTAACACAGATTTAGGTTATTTACAGGCGATTGGTGGAAGGGATGTCAAAATACTTCATACAAGTCACTTTCTGTTGTGCTAGACAGTGGCAGAATCTTCATTCATTTCGCGATTTTACCCCTCGATTTTCATTAATTTTTTTGTCGCTTGCGAAATAGAGATTGTATCCTTTTGTATCGTTGAAATTGGCCCTATTTCAATAAATAACAAGAGTATACCTCTATATAAATTAACTTCCTAACGGTTGAATGGAAAAACTTGGTGCGAGAAACAAGATTTCCTTGAAGTGAAAAATGTTAAAATGACGTGAAAACATTCATTTACAAACATTTTACGAACGATATGTGTTTAGTGATAAACGTGTAAGTGGTTGCAAGAATGATGCAGTCTACTTCGGAAGGATGTATGAATATCGCGGAATTAGCGAACCAGTTGAGGAAAGAGAAGATATTTATAAATTCAGAACGACAGCTGTTGCAGAATCTGAATGAGGAAGTGGAGAAGAAGGCTCTAGAGCTGCTGCAGGTGTCTTGGATCTGCTCCCAGCAGCGCTACAACCTCACGAACTTGATCACCTCTAGATGCGAGGCGGATTCTATAGCTGCTTGCCAGAGAGCAAGTTCGCTTGAAAGAACTACATTTGTGGATGTTTACAAGGTGTTGAAATATAAGGTAAGATTTTTTAGAGGAAGTTATTAAAAGTTTAATTAAAATTAATAAAATATCGTAACTATAGAACTTATTAAACTATCCAATTACTTGTAAAGTATCATCCTAGAATTTGATAATGCAAAAGTTCAAGAAGTTTTGAACTGTATTTCTTGTTCAATAACATTATATATTTGTTTAGTAAGTAGTAGTAAGTCATAAATTACAGATAATAATTTAAACAAAGATTTAATATACTATTAACTTGTTAATGTAATTACATTGGTGATAATGTTAAAATTGCTAAACTGTACTAAAATCAATTTTAATGAAGTGTACTAATACATCCTGCTTAAAATTAAACAACCTTGAGATTAATTCAGTTTAAAAGAAATCAAGACTAATTGTTGATGATCCATCATCCATCAAAGCACCAATGAGTAAGGTTATGTGAGGTGTTCAGTTATCCACCCACTTTTTACATTGAACTGATTAGTCATAACAATGTTGGTTAAAGGATTATAGTACACTTCCCTAGAGATAATTCTCATTTAAACTGAAGTTTATCTCATGTAGTTAACTTTTAGGTATTTATCTAGCTTGTACCTAATTTCACAAACCTTTAACATTTCATTACCTTACCTATATTTTTTGTTATTGAGTATGTTGTATGTAATTAAAAATATTATTTTATACAAAACTAACAAAAAATTACAAAGTGGATTCTTTAAGCGACCCATTTTCACAAGCAAGTAATGACTATGTTTAGATTTGCTTTTATTTATAGCCTTTCTTTAATAATCTTCACATATTTTATCTCATATTTCACTTATATCTAAGATACTTCAAGATTATCTTGCATTTTAGCAAAGGCCTCCAAGAGAGCCCTCCACTAGTTTCTGTCTATGTTCAGATACCTGACTCTTTTTATGTGATATGCCCATTAGTAATTGAGAATTACCTAAACCAATAAATTAATTAGGGGTCACTTTGCACCAACTTAGGGTTTAATTTCAAAATCTGGGGATAAGGCAAGGTAATGTTATGCTAGTTTATGTTATGAAAGCACATTAAAAGTTGGATGATGAGGATGATAATGGATGATGAGAAGTGAACAAACACAAGTATTCATCACACAAATGTTTTTTCAAGGTGGGGATCAAACCCACAACTTTTGGCGTATGAGGCAGGGATCACTACCAAATGCGCCATCCGGCCAGTTAGTATGATTTATGTTTCAGAAAGAACTCTAGAATTGAAACTTATGAACAGTGGCAAAAAAGGTCCTTACAATGTGGATTGCCGACACACATTATAAAGGTTGTCTGGAAGAAATCGCTACAAGCGATAAGACCGCCTTATTGTTCTGTCTATAGCTGTTGTTTCACTCATGTATTCTATTTCTGTGCAATAAATAATATCTATCTATTATCCTACTTAATATAAAATCAATTAAAGATGTCTAGACATCTTCTGTATTATGTCATTTATTACCCGGTCAAGTAAATTTAGGAAACTACATTTTCTAAATTTTCTTGGGTCTGGGTGTTCTGGGTTGACGCCCCTAGTTAATTATCGTCACATGTTACTCATAGTACAGGGGTTGCCCTAGTTTGAGACCAAGTTTATTGGTGTGATTGTCTGGCGCGCATTTATTTATTTATATTTATTTTGATAGTGGTTTTACACATATTTTTATAGAAACAGATTGTATTATAATATGCTAGATGCTGAACTACATTGTGAGATATGACACCCACATGAGTATCTTTAATTTGATATGTAATGCATCAGAACAATAGGGCTCGTTTGCACCAGTCTGTTGTGTAACTGGATCCATTGTATTGTTGCTCTGCAACTTAAATGAGTTACAAATGCTTCACTTTACTATGCAACACAGACTGGTTTTGAATACACAAACAAATAATTAGGCAGGCATTCATGGATCTTATTGTATTGAGTAAGTAAGTAAAACATTTATTGACCACAGACAACATAAATACAACAATAATAGGTAGGAAACAGAATATTAATAGGCAATAGACAATAGGTACACATACAATCCTAACTAATTATAAATCCGAAAGTAACTCTGTCTGTCTATCTGTCTGTTTGTCTGTTACTCTTTCACGCCAAAACTACTCAACGGATTTAAATGAAATTTGGTATAGTTACAGATAATCTAGACCCTGAGAAAGAACAAAGGCTACTTTTTATTGCGAAAACGGGGTTGTAAGGGGTTGAAAGGAGGGTAAAAATTTACTTTTCCACGCGGACGAAATCGCGGGCGGCCGCTAGTTTGTCAATAAAGTCACGAAATTTACTCTTGAGGAACCAACAGGTTTGTATTGCCTGGATATTAGGTTATTAGGTATGTTTAAGTTGAACAATAACTAATGTATATTGGTTGGGTTCAAAGGCTTAACAAATGAGTTTCTGTCTTAGAAATGAGTATCTACTGCAGTAAATAATATTAGGTTTCTAGGTCTAGGTCTCTTGCTGCTGAAGTAATAAATTAGCAGTTTATGTACCACTATTATCATCAAGGTAACTTTGACATGGCTTTAGCAATATTTTTTGTACTGACATTTATTCTAGGTTGAAGTAAAAATACTGTGAAATAGGAAGACAGGGTTTTAAGTAGAGTTGGGACAACTCCCTACTGCCCCTTTACAGCCTACAGCAATGCACTTGTGACTGCACTGGTTTTAAAGCTGTCTGGCAGCAATGGGGAAAATCCGCTAGATGGCGTGCTATTAGACTGAGGGCCAACGTCAACGTCATTGGTTGTTTGCTGACATTTTGACATCTCACATCAAAAATAACCAACTGTCACCATGTAGTTGGAACTCAGTTCTACAGTACGCCATCTAGCGGATCTTTTACATGCGATAGCCCCCATTGCTTACTATCAGGTGATCTGTCTGCTAATCTGACCACTATTTCATAAAAATTCTGCTTGTGGTCACTACTTTTCGTACTTCAGAAACAGATGCTATATCAAAAATCCTTACCCACAGGAAGCGAACGCGCTCGGTGAACTCCTAGGATGGCTGCGCTCGTCTCCGCACCTGGTCGCGCTGTGCCTGCTCCTGGGGGAGGAGCACATGCCCCCCTCCCTGCCCGCGTCGCTGGTCGCGGGGCTGTACGGCAGCGCGCGCTCCGCGTCGGACCGGACGCGCCTGCTCGCCGTCATCCGGTCGCTGATCAAGCACCAGGTGGTGCCAAGCAGCGATGCGAGGAAGTGAGTCTAGTCTAGAGTTTATTGTGTCTCGCTCTGCCTGCCTCCTCCTGAGCGAATAGCATAGCCTAGCGTCGCTGGGTGCGGAGCTGTACGGAAGCGCGCGCTCCGCGTTGGTCCAGACGCGACTGCTCGCCGTCATCCGGTCGCTGATCAAGCACCAGGTGGTGCCAAGCAGCGATGCGAGGAAGTGAGTCTGGTCTAAAGTTTATTGTGTCTCGCTCTGCCTGCCTCCTCCTGAGCGAATAGCATAGCCTAGCGTCGCTGGGTGCGGAGCTGTACGGAAGCGCGCGCTCCGCGTCGGACCGGACGCGCCTGCTCGCCGTCATCCGGTCGCTGATCAAGCACCAGGTGGTGCCAAGCAGCGATGCGAGGAAGTGAGTAGTCTAGTCTAGAGTTTATTGTGTCTCGCTCTGCCTGCCTCCTCCTGAGCGAATAGCATAGCCTAGCGTCGCTCGTGGCGGGGTTGTACGGCAGCGCGCGCTCCGCGTCGGACCGGACGCGCCTGCTCGCCGTCATCCGGTCGTTGATCAAGCACCAGGTGGTGCCAAGCAGCGATGCGAGGAAGTGAGTAGTCTAGTCTAGAGTTTATTGTGTCTCGCTCTGCCTGCCTCCTGAGCGAATAGCATAGCCTAGCGTCGCTGGGTGCGGAGCTGTACGGAAGCGCGCGCTCCGCGTCGGACCGGACGCGACTGCTCGCCGTCATCCGGTCGTTGATCAAGCACCAGGTGGTGCCAAGCAGCGATGCGAGGAAGTGAGTAGTCTAGTCTGGAGTTTATTGTGTCTCGCTCTGCCTGCCTCTTCCTTAGTGAATAGCATAGTCTAGCGTCGCTGGGTGCGGAGCTGTACGGAAGCGCGCGCTCCACGTTGGACCGGACGCGACTGCTCGCCGTCATCCGGTCGTTGATCAAGCACCAGGTGGTGCCAAGCAGCGATGCGAGGAAGTGAGTAGTCTAGTCTGGAGTTTATTGTGTCTCGCTCTGCCTGCCTCTTCCTTAGTGAATAGCATAGCCTAGTGTCGCTGGGTGCGGAGCTGTACGGAAGCGCGCGCTCCACGTTGGACCGGACGCGACTGCTCGCCGTCATCCGGTCGTTGATCAAGCACCAGGTGGTGCCAAGCAGCGATGCGAGGAAGTGAGTAGTCTAGTCTGGAGTTTATTGTGTCTCGCTCTGCCTGCCTCCTCCTAAGCGAATAGCATAGCCTAGCGTCGCTGGGTGCGGAGCTGTACGGAAGCGCGCGCTCCACGTCGGACCGGACGCACCTGCTCGCCGTCATCCGGTCGCTGATCAAGCACCAGGTGGTACCAAGCAGCGATGCGAGGAAGTGAGTCTGGTTTAGAGTTTATTGTGTCTCGCTCTGCCACCTGAGCGAAGAGCACTCAAGCAGCAGTGGAGGAAGTACTTCTTCTCTTGAGTATATTATACGATCTGTCTCCTTCTGAGCGACGAGCATATGCCGATGTTCTTGGTCGCAGAGTTTTATGGCAGCGTGCGCTCCACGTCTTACCAAACGTGACTGCTCCCCCTCATTTCAGCTTAGTACCTTACTTACTCCACTGGCTCAGCAATCCGAAACGAGTCTTGGCCTTCGAAACAAGAGAACGCCACTTTGGTCGATCGTGCACTGCTTGATGCCAGTCATTAGCCTGAAGAAAGCTTGAATTGAAAGTAGTACCTTACTGGCGTAAATTAACTGGCCTTTTAACTTTGTTCCAGACTGTTCCGCACCGGTAAATGCGCCCTGGCGTCGTTGTACGCGGTGTTCCGCGACAGCCACACGCCGGCGAGGCAGTTCCTCATCGCGGCGCTGCAGGGGCCCCGTGATGGCCGTGCTGCACGAGGACGAGTTCTTCCTGGACGTGGACCCTGACAAGGCCATGGAGAGGTGAGTGTCCAGCATCAGAAGTATGAAAGTGTTTAGACAGCCACACGCGGAGGCAGTTCCTCATCGCGGCGCTGCAGGGGCCCGTGATGGCCGTGCTGCACGAGGACGAGTTCTTCCTGGACGTGGACCCTGACAAGGCCATGGAGAGGTGGGTGTCCAGCATCAGAAGTATGAAAGTGTTTAGACAGCCACACGCGGAGGCAGTTCCTCATCGCGGCGCTGCAGGGGCCCGTGATGGCCGTGCTGCACGAGGACGAGTTCTTCCTGGACGTGGACCCTGACAAGGCCATGGAGAGGTGGGTGTCCAGCATCAGAAGTATGAAAGTGTTTAGACAGCCACACGCGGAGGCAGTTCCTCATCGCGGCGCTGCAGGGGCCCGTGATGGCCGTGCTGCACGAGGACGAGTTCTTCCTGGACGTGGACCCTGACAAGGCCATGGAGAGGTGAGTGTCCAGCATCAGAAGTATGAAAGTGTTTAGACAGCCACACGCGGAGGCAGTTCCTCATCGCGGCGCTGCAGGGGCCCGTGATGGCCGTGCTGCACGAGGACGAGTTCTTCCTGGACGTGGACCTGACAAGGCCATGGAGAGGTGAGTGTCCAGCATCAGAAGTGAAAGTGTTTAGACAGCCACACGCGGAGGCAGTTCCTCATCGCGGCGTTGCAGGGGCCCGTGATGGCCGTGCTGCACGAGGACGAGTTCTTCCTGGACGTGGACCCTGATAAGGCCATGGAGAGGTGGGTGTCCAGCATCAGAAGTGAAAGTGTTTAGACAGCCACACGCCGGCGAGGCAGTTCCTCATCGCGGCGTTGCAGGGGCCCGTGATGGCCGTGCTGCACGAGGACGAGTTCTTCCTGGACGTGGACCCTGACAAGGCCATGGAGAGGTGGGTGTCCAGCATACAGAAGTGAAAGTGTTTAGACAAGCCACACGCCGGCGAGGCAGTTCCTCATCGCGGCGTTGCAGGGGCCCGTGATGGCCGTGCTGCACGAGGACGAGTTCTTCCTGGACGTGGACCCTGACAAGGCCATGGAGAGTGGGTGTCCAGCATCAGAAGGTACCTATGAAAGTGTTTAGACAGCCACACGTGGAGGCAGTTCCTCATCGCCGTCCATGGATATCTGCTACACCTGGAGAGTCTCCACAAGTAATCTGCTAATATTTAGAGTCCCTTTCCTCCCGGATTTGACTCCGGTACCCTTCACTCACTCGTTGAACCACAGCGCAAGCTGGTTCACCTCGTTTTGGGGTATTAGTTTCAATGTGAACCAATAGATGCCGGTAGGTGTCGATTACATCGCGCTAGTGTTTTGTTTTTTCGGTTTACCAATAAGCCTTGTGATTATTTAAAGAATTACCTCTTTATAAATAGTATATACGATGTATTCAAGCAAGGTACTTATTCTATCATTTATCTGATTTGTCCATATTTACCCAACAGATTCTCCCCAGCGGACCGTCTCAAGAAGTTCGGCCAGGCGAACAGTGCCGAATACTCTGCCAAAGTGTCCCGCTACCGCAAGTGGACCGTGCAGTCGCTGTACAACCTGACGAGCAAGTTCATAGCGTCCTTACGCGAGCACTGGCCCAACTTCCCCTCCACCATCGCGTGGATCGTGCAGCAGATGGTGCATCTGTTGAAGCAACATTCCAGGTGAGAATATTCTAGAAGGTGCTAGAACATTCCGCTGTCGCAGATCGCGTAGTATGTAATGTAAAGTGGAGTCCAGTTTCCGCACTTAGACTTCGACTTGCTCCATTCTTTGTGTAGGGTCCTCGCTATTCTAGTCTGTTTAACTCCGCCCGAAACGCAGAAGCTCTCTAAGATCTTCATCCAGTATAAAAAATAGCACAGATTTTGTGTCTGCCAACTACACCATTGAAACCGTTCTGATCGTGTGTACTACTCGTAATAAGAATAAAACACATTTCAAAATGGTATAACACAGTGTTACTCAGAATTATTATTATTACAATCACAGAGCGCGCGAATCTATCTCAGATTTGACAGTTATGTCAGACGACACTAGGGATGTGCTACGCCTAGTTATGTTCTAGGCCAGTGTTCTTAACCTTTAAGTCATGAGGGACCATTTTACCAAAATTCTGTCGTGTCAGGGACCACACACTTCGGACATGCGTCGCGGCGTCGTACTCATCACGTCACGTCAGTTGCTTATTACGATGTCTTCGCGGACCACTTGGAATGCGGTTAAAAACCACTGTTCTAGGCGATCGATTTTGTCCGACCAACAGTGGGTACAGCACTTGCACAGTACAATGTAAAAACTTTCAACATTTCTTTGCTGAAAATCTTCGTTTCTCCCAACAGAACGAACGAACGCGAGCTCCACGCAATATGCACGGACATGGTGCTCCACCACTTCATCTGCCCGGCCATAGTGAACCCCGAGGCGCACGGCGTGGTGGAGGTGCCCGTGTCGTACATCGCGCGCTTCAACCTCATCCAGGTGGCGCAGATCATCCAGATGCTGTGCCTCATGCGCTACCAGGAGGTGGGTCACCAGCACAGGCCACAGTGACCCCCAGGCCCCGCGTGGTGGAGGCGCCCGTGTCGTACATCGCGCGCTTCAACCTCATCCAGGTGGCGCAGATCATCCAGATGCTGTGCCTCATGCGCTACCAGGAGGTGGGTCACCAGCACAGGCCACAGTGACCCCCAGGCCCCTAGTGGTGGAGGTGCCCGTGTCGTACATCGCGCGCTTCAACCTCATCCAGGTGGCGCAGATCATCCAGATGCTGTGCCTCATGCGCTACCAGGAGGTGGGTCACCAGCACAGGCCACAGTGACCCCCAGGCCCCTAGTGGTGGAGGTGCCCGTGTCGTACATCGCGCGCTTCAACCTCATCCAGGTGGCGCAGATCATCCAGATGCTGTGCCTCATGCGCTACCAGGAGGTGGGTCACCAGCACAGGCCACAGTGACCCCCAGGCCCCTAGTGGTGGAGGTGCCCGTGTCGTACATCGCTTCAACCTCATCCAGGTGGCGCAGATCATCCAGATGCTGTGCCTCATGCGCTACCAGGAGGTGGGTCACCAGCACAGGCCACAGTGACCCCCAGGCCCCGCGTGGTGGAGGCGCCCGTGTCAGTTATCACAGAAAGGATTACTGTGTAAATGTTCCGCAATAAAAATACTGAAATACGTCGGCGACCAGCTTAAATCTAACTGCAAGTTCAAGTGTTTTAACAGCAGCCCGCACTTCTATTTCGCCCCCAGCTATGTTAAGCAATGTTGTGTCGCTCTCTTAGTATAAAATACTCTCACTCTACCTAATTTAAAAATAAGAGGTAACTTCCCAGGACAACAAAATTTTCATAGAAAGTCTTCTTTTTTACAAGTGCGCAAAATAACGGTCATCGCTATACTTTCGTGCCTCCAGCTATAACTAAACTGAAACACTCTTGCAATGTAAAGTACGTACAGCGCCATCTATCGGCTCGGTTTGAAACTAATTTTCCGAAACGAAGTGAGGGTAAATTTCCATCGGCTATCGTGTGCAGGTGGAGGCGAAGGTGCGCGACGTGTACCTGAAGTTCGAGCGGTCGTGCGTGTGGTCGCTGCTCGAGGGCGTGGTCGGCGACGCCTGCGCGCCCGCGCCCCCCGCGCCCCCGCCGCCCTCCGCGCTGCGCACCGACGCGCGCCCGCACACCACCGTCGCGCTGTACACCGCGCAGGATGCGCACGCGCTGGTCAGTAGAGAACATCGAGCGACAGCCGCCTCCGCGCTGCGCACCGACGCGCGCCCGCACACCACCGTCGCGCTGTACACCGCGCAGGATGCGCACGCGCTGGTCAGTAGAGAACATCGAGCGACAGCCGCCTCCGCGCTGCGCACCGACGCGCGCCCGCACACCACCGTCGCGCTGTACACCGCGCAGGATGCGCACGCGCTGGTCAGTAGAGAACATCGAGCGACAGCCGCCTCCGCGCTGCGCACCGACGCGCGCCCGCACACCACCGTCGCGCTGTACACCGCGCAGGATGCGCACGCGCTGGTCAGTAGAGAACATCGAGCGACAGCCGCCTCCGCGCTGCGCACCGACGCGCGCCCGCACACCACCGTCGCGCTGTACACCGCGCAGGATGCGCACGCGCTGGTCAGTAGAGAACATCGAGCGACAGCCGCCTCCGCGCTGCGCACCGACGCGCGCCCGCACACCACCGTCGCGCTGTACACCGCGCAGGATGCGCACGCGCTGGTCAGTAGAGAACATCGAGCGACAGCCGCCTCCGCGCTGCGCACCGACGCGCGCCCGCACACCACCGTCGCGCTGTACACCGCGCAGGATGCGCACGCGCTGGTCAGTAGAGAACATCGAGCGACAGCCGCCTCCGCGCTGCGCACCGACGCGCGCCCGCACACCCACCGTCGCGCTGTACACCGCGCAGGATGCGCACGCGCTGGTCAGTAGAGAACATCGAGCGACAGCCGCCTCCGCGCTGCGCACCGACGCGCGCCCGCACACCACCGTCGCGCTGTACACCGCGCAGGATGCGCACGCGCTGGTCAGTAGAGAACATCGAGCGACAGCCTTAGACGCGCGCCAACGCGCTTCTATACTAGCGCAGACGCGGGCGCGAGCTTTCGCGTAGCTTCCAGAACATTCCGGTATGTCCTTCCAGAATCTTCGAAAGCATATTGCAACTAGAGCTTCGAGAGTCTTCTACACAGTTCCCGATGTTTCTCGTAGCTTCTCGAACCTTCCGTAAGTTTCGATTGCGTTCGACTCGTGGGTTCGGCTGACAGCGTGTATGTGACGTAGTGCAAGGGAATATAGACCTTATCCATTAGATGGAGATAAGCTCTAATTCCACTTGCACGGTACCCCCCGAAGTGTGACACGACCGAAGAAGAAGACTATTTTTATCAAATCATTATACTTAAACCTTGTATTTCTTGTTTGCAGATTCTATTCCTAAAGCGTATATCGTCGAAACTGAACAATAACACGCCAAACTTGACGGCTGAAGAGCAACCGAACGGCCCTGACCAGGAGGTCGCGGCCATCAAGTAAGTATCTTTATTATTATTATTCCTTTTTACCTCTAAACTGTCCCTTTTTTTTTTCAAGGCTTCTTTAAGACAAATACCTAAAATTAATGAGGCCAGGTTGCTTATTGAGTAGTAACTTTGCCTCGTTTTGCAAGGATTGTAAAATACATTCCCACCCTTTCAAATTCTTGGGTAGTAATACATCACACAATATTGGTTAGGTTAGGTTAGAATAGTGACCGGCCAAAAAATCTTGAAATTCTCGTGCGAGTTCTTTTTTTTTTTTTTTTTTTTATATATGGCCTGTATTGTGTTCATGACACATTTAATTTTGCCAATGTCAAGTGTAGTTTGATAAAGTGTAGTCAACAGTCGAAGTCACAGTCACTCAATAAAACGCCGGTGTTTAGCGTTTTAATGTCCTAAGGATTCTGTGGAGACTATTTTTAACAAAGCCGTAGGTTTCAAGACTCTATTAGGTCAAAGCAAATTGTTCACGTGACAACTACTCGACACACAATAGCAGTGTTAAAATGACACAATTCAATGATTCTTATATTAATATCACCCTGCGGCACTTCACTGCACAAAGTAACACCAAATTTGTACACTAAAAACTACTAGATACTAATTAAAATCTTTGAATTGCATCAGCCGATGCGGCTTGTTTCACAGTTACCCACAGAATCCGTGCGAGTTCTTTTCGGGCGAGTTTTCCCTTAACCCGAGAAATTGACAGTTCTTGTCACAGACGCCACTAAGGTTGTGTGTCTAGTGATGTTCTAGGCGATCGATTATGTCGATATTAAGTGGGCGCGGAGAACGGCGCCCGTGGTCGGAGGGAGAAATTGACAGTTCTAGTGATAGACGCCATTATATTTGTGTTATGCCTAGTGATATTGTATGTAGATAGCTAGTATAGACTCTGGTTCATAATCATGTCACTGACACATACATGCCCATTTGTCATCCCCATACATTATCACTCAATTTTACAAAATGTCAAAATGCATAGAAACTTGTCATTGTCATCTGTCAGTCTACTACACATGTTTAAAAACCAGAGTATAGGCGATCGACTTTGTCCGGCTAACACTGAACGTATACGTTTGGTTGCAGCGCCGAGGCGGGCGGTGAGAATGGCGCCCCGTGGTCGGAGGCGTGTGGTGCGCGCGTGGCGGCGCTGCTTCAGACCCTGGAGCCCAACTACCGCAGCCGCCTGCACGACTTGCTGCGCAAGATGCCTGACCTTAGCGACCTCAGGTGAGCGACCAACATCATCAGCATTTCAACCCGTCCGTCCATTGCTGGACGGCTATATACTGTAGGATAGGCCTTCCCCAATATGTGCTATCGCGTTTGAAAAATCATTTGTATAGAGCGTTTTTGGGCTTGCCCAAAATATGTGCTCTTAAAGTTGTGATATCTCAGGTAATTCAAATGAGAATCAAGTGATTCTTTCAACGATGTTTTTTAAATTGAGGCGTCTTTTGATAAAACACATAAAAAAATGTTAGTCAAATACCCAATTCTCGTTACTCGAAATTAGAGATTTCATACATTCTTTTATACAAATTTCTAATTCGACTTCAATGTCAACCCAGTTCTACAGTACGCCATCTAGCGAGTGTCCCCATTTGCGACCTTCACCAAATCGGTACACCTTGTAGTTTTGTTGTTACGAGGCCTCCACTGGACCACAAGGACCTGTCCGCTCCAACTACCCTATGATCTCCTCTTAAATCACCGTGTCAATCCTGGTTGCGTCCAAAGATGTCGCTTTGACCGAAGTATACTCAACATATTTTTGTGAGGCCTCCAAATGTGACTGCATTTCTCAAGACCATTCGTTTATCTTTCAGGCAAACCTCACCGACCGAAGCTAAAGATCCGATCACAGAGAACGGCCACACGAAGCGCGGCATCCTGGCCAAGGTATAAAATAGAATAGAAATAAGTACTTATTACTATGGACATCACAACACACATTCTGTTATACAAACATTATGTGACATACATTGTTGTTAGGTGCCCAAGCCTCGACTGCCGCGCTCCAGCTCCGCCGCCGCGCTGGGAGATGATAAGCCTGTTAACGGGAGTCTGGATAGAGAAGAAAGTTTGGACCATCCGGAAGTGCTCATCATCAAACTGGCTAACGTGGAGGAGAATGACTATGTTGGTGAGTACAAACTTCGTCTGCCTTCCTCCAGGTCCGCTACCGCGCTTGGTAACAACGAACGAAAGTATATTTCTTGATTCATACTACTTTGTCTAAAAATTATCTCTATTGACTTTCGTTCTACAGTATGCCAACGAGCGGATTTTTCACACGCGAGTTCAAAGGGATTGGGAAGTGAGATTGTCATATCAGTTGATTCATCATCATTATCAGCCTGTTGCAGTCCACTGCTGGACATAGGCCTCTTCAAATGCTCGCCACTTTGATCGATCTTCGGCTACTCGAATCCAGCTCCAGCCAGCCCTCTTGCGCAGATCGTCACTCCATCTGGCCCGAGGTCGTCCTACACTGCGTTTACCAAGACGCGGTCTCCACTCCAGAACTCGTTTACCCCAACGGTTGTCAGTTCTGCGGCAGATATGGCCAGCCCACTGCCACTTCAGCTTGCTAATCCGGTGAGCTATCAGTTATCAGTTGATTGATGGATGACAATCTCACTTCTGATAGTCAATGAGGTACTGGGCTGTTACTACTTGGAAGATTCCAGTCTCTTGTAGTATTCCGTTCTCATCAATTTGTAAGCATGCATCCGTATCTTAACCAGCCTGTAAACATTTATACTCTTTGGAACAGGTCTGGTCCCGGAGTCCAAAGTGCTGGAGTGCTACTACGGAGGGTCGGAGGCGGGGGACGCTGATGACACAGCATCAGCCCTGGCCGCTCCAGGCCCGGGGGCTCCTGTACAAAAACGCACCAGGTATTCGATACTACAAACTTTGTATAAAGGTGTCAAAAACTATGTGTAGCACATCTGCGCGATCCATGAGATTCCATATACAGAATATTAAAATTCGTTTCGTTAGACGCGTTCAGTTCGCATAAATGTGCGTTGATGATAACGCCCCGGATAATGTAATTCTTCGACCAAAACAGTTTTGTTTAGCCGACTATCCCTCCACCAGCCTATGGTCCTTCCAACCGTCTCTGCATACGGACCGATTTTTTTTTAATTATAGTCAGTACAGTCGGGATGACCTCACTCCGCCTGATGGTAAGCGGACGTGAGATCCAAATATGTGGTTGACAGGCAAAAAAGGATAAACAATCTGGGAAACGCTCGCCAAGTACTTGCTATAAAGCTCTTTCCCTAATGCATTAGTTTTTTTTTATATTGTGGACAATCAAGATGACCCCACTCCGCCTGATTGTAAGCGGCCGTGAGATCAGTTCAACAGTTTTGACGAGTGTTTAATATTTATCCAAGACATATAGATTTGATAGTATACAGCACACGTTTGGTCAGGTTCTCGGTGTCGCACGACGAGGTGTCGCTGGGCAACACGTCGGACAACCTGGAGGCCGTGTCGGAGGCCGCCTCCAACCACAGCGTCACCTCCAGCCTGGAGCTCGAGACGGAGGACCAGAACGATAACCTCTCCGATATGGTAGGACGCTCTTTTTTATTTAATACTCGTTGAAAATTCCCGGGTCGAACAAAAAAAGAAAATGTTAGAGTATGTTTCGAATTTTTCGAACATAGCATATAACTTGTGATCACCAATCTGCATTAGGCAAGCGTGATGATTAAGCCTTATCCCATCATGGCGCTAACAGAGATGCTAAATAATTTATGTGTAGGTATTAAAAAAAACGAAAAACGTATTGAGTTCTATATTTGATGCAGGTATCAGCGAACGTGAGTGGGCGCGGGAGCCCTAATATATCCGGGCGTGAAACCCCATCTTCGCAAGTCACGGATGGCGACGCTCCTTCTAGAAGGTAATCTAAAAATTACTCTCAATATTACTCACCTTTTATTCAGGGTAACACCTAAGTGTTAGTGTTTGCTGTTCTCTTGCATAGTTGTATGAATTGTCACGTAATAAGGTTTGTTAAAACACAAGCCAGATTAAAAAAAACGAGCTTCGGCGAGTTTTAATAGCATTTGTGACGTGTTTTATGTACCTATCAACACACATCATTGAATAACTTAATCTCACGTCCCATGCAATTATTATTTATTTTATTTATTTATTTTTAATTTGGAACCACCAACAGCGTAGAATTACATCATAAAAATTAAACTGTTGCTTAATGAGAAAAATCGAAATTTTATTTTCCATTATAACAAACACATTTTTTTAACTGTCTCTAAAGCCAAGGTTATACTATAAAGCCGATCAACGTTTAAGTTCTTAATTTGAAGATTATGACATGAGTGTAAATAAACAATACGATTGTTGTTTATCGTCAGGATGCCGCCCAACGCCCCCGTCAACCAGGGCAGCAGCGCGCAGGCCAAGATGATGAAGCAGACCAGGAATGATATCGACGACAAGTTCTGCAAGTTCGAGATCAAGGTAATATTAGTGTGGCCGTATTACTTGTACAGTCGACGCCAAAAATATGTATACAATTTAGGACCTCGTCACAATACATACATATAAGAAAGTAGAAGTCGTTCTACTTTCTTATATTATGTATTGTGACAAGGCCGATTCCCAATCTTCATCCCAAGGATAAATCTATGGTATCCTTAGCTCCGATTCTTATGGAATGACCCTACTTTCATAATGTTTACATCATTCAGTATCTTCGCGGTTGATTTACATCGAAAGCTATTTGGTATCCATAATGCCAACACATTTCTTGCCCACGTAACTGCCGCCCCGCCCATAGACACCTTCAACACCTGTAGAGTCACAAGTGCGCTGCCAACCTTTAACCCACTTTCCCCCAATTGGGCCCCGGTACCCTCACTCAGTCGACGAAAACAGCGTAGGCGCTGCTTCACGCCGGTCTTCTGTGAGGCCGGTCGAACAGGCCCATTCATGCCGTAGCGTGGCTCTCCCACGGTTAAAGTCCCGTTGAGCCGCCTCGTATGCTGATGCAATGTAATTTGTGTATACAGAAATTGCTGGAGGGCGACGAGACGATCAGCATAATGTCGGACACGTGGAGCACGGACGTGCTCGCGTCCGACTCCGAGACCATCGGCGACTCCTGCGACCACACGCAGATACAGAACAACCAGGGTGAGTCTACTCTTCAGGCTTTGTCTTCTTTTTTTTTATTTATTTATTTATTTATTTATTTGGTCTGCCAACATCATTACATTATAACATATTTCTAGAAACTAATAGTATCTAAGTGATTAGAATGTAACAAACAATTACAGGCAAACAACAACATGGCTAAGTAAATTACCGTTCTATTATAGCTAATAGTAAGTCTAGGCTTTATAAACTACTTTTTATTGATAATTCAGACGTAACTACTTATCCAAACACAATACAAAACCTAAGACTATATAAAACAATTTACAATTTTTAGTTACATGCACTTATTATAACAAAATGTGACAAGTAGGTACTTTTTCAAACCTTAACAACTAATAGGTACCACTACGAAACCATCCACCACCGCTTATGACGGCTGCGAAGGAGTACAGTTTTCTTTTGTACTGCGACAGGGAGTAATGTAGGGAAGTCACTATCGTACTACGTTTTCTTACCAATATTTTGAACGTAAAATAAATACATTCTATTATTATTGATTTATGAATAACTGGTGGCCAGCCACCACATTTCAAGACAAAATTTAGATCGGGACCAATAGATGGCGCTCTGAGTGTATTTTGCTTTCGGTTTACCTATAAGGATTGATAATGACTATGCACTTAAGCTATAGGTACTAAAACTTAATAGATATTGTAATGCGATTGTTCTTTTTATAAATAGTGTAGATAGATAGATTGCATCTGCAAACTCCGCTAGATGGCGTACCTACAAAAGGATTGCGATCTGGGTTTTTATTTCGCCTTATACTGTCAAATTGATAATTTGACGAACGTAACAATAACAACCAATGCTGTTTAAATTTAACCTCCTTTCAACTGTACATCACCTAGGGGTTTTTTCGCACGCGATGGCCCTATTAAATCATGTGAATTTTAGGTGTTCAAAATTTTTAAATTAACCGGACTAGGAATCAAAATTGTAACATTAGCGCTTAGGTAGTACACCATTGATGTCGATTTTTGGGTTGACTCCTTGTCCTGATGCGCCAGTGGAATAGATTTTGGAAGATCTAAAGCCTCATCTATGTGCGTTTAACAGGTGCCAGTGCGAACAACACGAACGCGCCGGACGCGTCGGAGACGGCGAGCGAGTCCGCCTGGAGCATGGACGTCCTCGCGTCCGACAGCGACCGGAATACAGAGGTGAACTCACACTTCAAACAGAATCAATGCTTGAAACTCGTAGAAGGTCAATGGGTTTATTGCAAATGCAAAATCTGATAGATGGCGTTACGTTGACGTCAGGTCCAACAACGAGTGGATTGGTTACATTTTAACGTATCATATCAAAATTATGAATTAATGTGTCTAATGTCGTCAAAGTTGGACCTGGACGTCAACGTAACGCCATCTATCGGATTTTGCATATGCAAAAACCCTCATTCTGAATGGATTATCACTTTCCAAATCAATGTGCCTACCATTAGCTCAGCGGTGACGGAAAACATCGTGAGGAAACTTGCACAAATCGGATAGTTTCTAAAACGTAACCATGATTCAGTTTTTTTTTGTTCCCCTGTTCAGACCTTCCAGACTTCAGTCACTTCATTGTAGTTACCAGACGCCCCAAATTCTAAATCATCCCAGAGCGACAGCTTTGGACTCGAAAGAGAACCTAAGACCTAACAGATCACTTTATTTAAATAATTGTATGGACACGACCCCTCACGTTCCGATTGTCCATCCCGTCATCTTGGCATAAGGATCAAATCATTGTGGTAGATTATATTATGTTTTGACATCCCTAAGTGTTCTGTATGGACCTAACTTAAATAAAGATTTTTTCTTTTTCTATTCTATTGGAGTCTCCATCGGTGCTCTACATCGTTACATCGGTTACGGGAAAGAGGGGCTCTTTCCCGTATGGCGCTTGTTTGACTTCCTACATATCTCTATTTCCGTCCTATGTCTATCTGTTTGACTTGTACCGTGTGTCCAGGTGGACACGGACGACTGCGTGTCGGTGGCGGCGCGCTCGGACACGTCGTGGCCGCGCCGCCCCTCCAACCACGACGACGCGCCACCGCACAAACACTCGCACCAGGTGACCTCATCTTTTTATTTTCAACTTTATTTCTACTTTAAGGAAACCTGTCATGATTTTCAGCAAATAGACGCTTACTGCTGGATATAGGCCTCTTCTAAAGTCCTCCACATAGCTATTTCCCAGAGCTCTATTGAAATCTAGTGATAGTGATACATGGGTGTGATTGCAAACTCATGACAGTAAAAATCCTCACTTTCAACGTGGGCTTGTTAATGACAGCTCGTATACAATAACAACTTTTCGCTTATTAGCAACTGTAAGACTTTTTCTATAAAGAAGTTTCAATGACTTATGAAATGTTGTATTTCAGAACGGTAACGTCAAGCGGCCTGACGTCGGTAGTCCGCGGCACTCTTCGCGACCCAGCTTGACCAACAGGTAAACATAAGATAGACAGAACACCGATTTTTTTTCCACCTGATGGTACGCGGCCGTGAGATCCAAATATGAGGTTATGAGGCATCTGTGACTCCCTGGTGTTATATGTGGTTACTAGCGGCCGCCCGCGACTTCCTATGCGTGGATTTAGTTATTGACACTTACTGTCATATTTTGGACATTCCACATAATATATTTTTGTAAATTGTAGCCTAAGTGTTATTCTGATGTATAAGCTATATTACCTAAAGTTTTATTAAAGTCCATTCGGTAGTTTTTGCGTGAAAGAGGAGCAAACCATCCATCCATACTTACTTACAAACTTTCGCGGTTATAATATTAGTGGGAATCTCATTCAGTAGCGGGGCAAGATCTAATTTGATGTGGGCGAGACTGATTTCGCAAGGCTCTATTTTTTTCGATATTACGACGATGTTGATCGATAAAGCCGCTGGGAGGACATCCCCCTCCCCCCTCGGACGAGCTTAAGTTTATTTGAGGCGCGAGGCCCCTTGATCCAGCGTGGCCGCAACATGTCTCTCGCGTGGGCCGCCTGTGATTTCATTCCATGTTGTGTCAGGGGCGGCGGGTACCTGTCGGCGACGCTGGCGCTGTCGCGCGGCGGCGAGCTGGACCTGCCGGCGCACGCGCAGCCGCAGCACTACATCGAGAACCGGAAGAGCATCCTCGTCAACGGCTACCCGGTGAGTGCACTACATTGGCAAATTACACTTGTGTGTACAATGAGCAAGCAGGCGGTATGGTATTTGTTCTGATAGATGTCACTATTCAATTTTACATTAAGGGGCAATCAAGTGTTACGAAAGACTGACCTCAAACTAGCGTGCATTGAGCCTTGGCGTCCTGCCGACGACACCACACTATCGTTTTTAGACATAGACGTAAAGGGGCAAGAGCAGGGGGGAGTTCTTAGTTCTGCCTATTGTTTTATAAATAGGCGAAGTAAACCAAAATTTGGAATTTGCCGAAAAGGTGGATCGAGGGAATTTTAATTTCCTTACGAAACATCTGAACGGCAACCATCCCATTACATATAAGATCGCTCATAGTGATAAGGCCCCCTTTGTTGTACATTACTCCTGTAATAACTAGTTTTTAAGTTACCTCTGTTTTGTGTGCAATAAAAAGTATATTCATTCATTCATTCTTCCGTAAACGTATGAAAATATACCTAAGCGATAAGACCGCCTATTGTGCAATTGGGTATTTGACTAATCTCGATTTAGTAAAAAATATTGATACTCTATTAAAATATTGGTAAATAACAACCAATGGCCAACATTTTCAGTTAAAAATGTATCGTCTAGCTGGTTTTGTGAGCATTCAAAGTTTCATAGGCAAGTCCATTTTTTTAAGTATAAAATTAAAAAATAATAATTATATCATTGAACTACCCGTTCATTTTCCACCAACTTTTATTATAAAACCATTACTCAAACGAAACATTTGATATAGCTACCATACAAAATTTATTAGACGCGCATACAAGAGTTTGCGTTGTGACGTCACAATACAATAGCCATTTGTATAGAGCGTTTTTGGGCTTGCCCAAAATATGTGCTCTTAAAGTTGTGATATCTCAGGTAATTCAAATGAGAATCAAGTGATTCTTTCAACGATGTTTCTTAAATTGAGGCGTCTTTTGATTAAACACATAAAAAAATTTAGTCAAATACCCAATTGGTGTTGTTTCACTCAAAACTCATACCAACTCGTTCAATCGTAGGTGATGACGTGCTACGCAACGTCGGCCCCGGAGAGCCCGAGCACGTCGACTCCGGCGCAGCTGCCCAACGATGTCTTTGACTTTGTACCGCAGAACGGGTACGTTGATTGTCCTATCGTACTTCCAACATTGATAAAAAAATACAGTTAACAATTTTCATGATGCTGATTTTCTTAGCACCTACTTATAAAAAGGTTTAATTTAACAATATAGCTATGCTGATTTACAAATGTGAACTGGAAGAAGCCCGATGGAAAACCACCCTCGTTAATAGGGCGAAAGGACCTTCGTCTTACCAGCCCAATCCGGTTTTGATGACTTTATACACGCTTTTGAATAATTCAGATTGGTAAATGGCGTAAATCTTAATGTTATCCTAATGATCGTGAATGAAACAACGAGTGGAGTGGTTACATTTGGCGTATCATGTCAAAATTATGAAGTTATGTTATGAAACAACCAATGTCGTCAAAGATGGACCTGACGTCAACGTAACGCCATCTATCGTATTTTTCATTCGCAAACAGCGTCATTGATTTGATGGGGCGGCGTTATAAATCAATTCTTTTCTTTCACCCAGAAACAGCGTCCAAACAGAATCAACAGTTGAGGGCACAAGCAACAGCCAGTCAGACGCGACCAGCCAGTGGGTGGACGACAGCTTCCCCCCGCACCACTCGCCCGACCGGCCCTACCCCTGCGCGTCCAAGTACCACATGCCCTCCACCTCTAAGCCCTACGACGACATGCAGAACGACCTCATGGACCGCTCCAGGGACTCGTCGGAGAGCTCCTTCAATGCGATGTCGGTGTCGCAGTATGATCGGGATAGGCGGTATGATGCAGGTAACGAAGGACACGGTTAACCAAGTGTACCCAGTTAGTATCAGCCTATTTCCTGTCCCAAAGTTTCCTGTAGAGCAAAGGCATAGTAAATAGGCCATCATAAACATCAAGCCATCGCTACTATGATGGGTTTAGGCATAATTATTAGGCGGCGTTTCCACCAAAGATGTGCTAAGATGCGTTGCGGGAGATGTGTTTCTTAAAAGCTAGTAGTTTCACTTCTCCGAGGGAAGCTAAGTAAAACTCTACTATTGGTTTTTAACTAACATGTTTCTTGGTTTGGGTATTCTGGGTTGACGCCCCCAGTTAATTTATCGTCACCTGGTACTCATAGCACAGGTGTCGCCCTAGTTTGAGACCAGGTTGATTGGTGTGATTGTCTGGCGCATTAAAAAAAAAAGTCCCTCGCAATACATCGCCGTTCATCTCTGGTGGAAACGCAGCCTTATGCTCGCCTAATGCCGATTGGTGATCATCACAAACTCGAGCCTATATGAAGCGTTAGCCTAAAGTATAAAGAAGTCAATACAAATGTATCATGATATGCAACTAAATTTATGTGACCTTTATTCCAGGAATAGACAACGAACAACCCGAATCCCGATCAACGATAACAGACCTCATGACGCGCATGAGTTCCGCCACCATCTCCACATCCGCCAACCTCGTGAACAACCTCACCGCGCGCATCGTCAAGTCCGAGATCCGCACCAGCATCGTCAGCATCAGCTCCAGCCGGATCGAGAAGAAGCGGGACGGCACCAGCAACATGTCCCTCTCTACGCTGTCAGTCAACAGCGCGGAGACTTCCGTATCCGACAAGAGTTCCAGTCAGGTACGTTCTGATTGGATTTATCTATGTAATTTGACTCAATTGTCCTCATTGGTCGCTCCAGCATCGTTAGTATAAGCTCCAGCCGGATCGAGAAGAAGCGGGACGGCACCAGTAGCATGTCTCTGTCTACGCTGTCTGTCAATAGCGCGGAGACTTCTGTATCCGACAAGAGTTCCAGTCAGGTACGTTCTGATTGGATTTATCTATGTAATTTAACTCAATGGGGGCCATCGCGGTTGAAAAATCCGCTAGATGGCGTTCTTGGTTGTTTAGTGACATATTGACATCTTACAACAAAAATAACCAATCACCGTGTAGATAGGACTTCAGTTCTCAAGTACGCCATCTAGCGGATTTTTCACATGCGATAGCCCCAATTGTCAAAAAATAACATCACGCTGTCAGTCAAATAGCGTGGAGACCTTTTATTTAATATACTGACGTGAGCAACAGTGGCGCCATAATTTATATCACGTCTTATTGATGCATTGGATAAATAAACTTACGTTACCAGGATGTGAATTCTGAAAACGTGACCGAGCGGAGAGTCAGCCCGCCGCCCGTGAAGGTGGTGTCCACCGGAGCCGATCCCGAAGAGCATCAGCTTCGACGCCACGGCGGAGAAGTCGCAGAGGTGAGTGACGTCATATGTCGGTTAGGGATAGAAGTTTGTGGTATAAATAACCATACACGACCTTTACCCTACACACGACAATGACCCTTATTTGCACTAATTCTGGTGATATGTATGTAGCTTAACGTCGAGATTTACCGCGGTAACTGATAGCGAAGATGATATTATTTTAGAGCTGTTTACTCAAAATCTGTCATCTTCCCTATCAGTGACTTTTTCTATGATCGGTAGCAGACGAGCAAACAGAACACCTGATAGTAATCAATTGCTGCCGCCCATAGACACCTGCAGCACCAGTGCACTGCGCTGCCAACTTTTAACCCCCAATTCGGCCTCCGTTACCCTCACTAACTCGATAAAACACAGCGAGTCGACTTCTGTTGATACCATGGCTTTCATACTTACATTTCGCTTCCTCCCAAGAACAAAGTTCGATCTCCTATATTAAACGTATCGCAAATCAGACTTTATTCTTTGGGGCAGAAAGCCCGATCTCCTATATTAAACATATTATTGTAAATCAGACTTTATTCTTTGGAGCAGAAAGCCGGATCTCCTGTATTAACCATATTGCAAATCAGACTTTATTCTTTGGGGCAGAAAGCCCGGTCTCCTATATTAAACATATTATTGTAATCAGACTTTATTCTTTGGAGCAGAAAGCCGGATCTCCTGTATTAAACTATTGCAAATCAGACTTATTCTTGGGGCAGAAAGCCCGATCTCCTATATTAAACATATTATTGTAAATCAGACTTTATTCTTGGAGCAGAAAGCCGGATCTCCTGTATTAACATATGCAAATCAGACTTTATTCTTTGGGGCAGAAAGCCCGATCTCCTATATTAAACATATTATTGTAAATCAGACTTATTCTTTGGAGCAAAAGCCGGATCTCCTGTTTTTAAACATATTGCAAATCAGACTTTATTCTTTGGAGCAGAAACCCGGATCTCCTATATTAAACATATTGCAAATCGGACTTTATTCTTTGGAGCAGAAAGTCCGGTCTCGCCTTTGTTATACATACTCCTGTAATACTAGTTTTTAAGTTTTATACCTCTGTTTTTGGTGTGCAATAAAAAGAATTCATTCATTCATTTATGTATAACCCTTCCCAGGCGTCGTATGGCCGGCGAGGAGGGCCTGGTGGGCAACCTGGACGAGCTCAAGAACAACGTGAAGCGGTCGGGCGGCAACCTACTGCATAAGATCAAGATGTTCCGCCAGAAGGGACGCTCGCAGCACCAGCCCAACGGTAACAACTGCCACGCAGCATCCTTAACTTAATTTATTTACAAGTCAATGTAAAGTATCAGCCTATATACTGCCCCACTGCAGGGCAAAGTCCTTCATCATAGAAATCATGTTATAAGTACTATGATTGGATTAGGCTTAATCACCACGTTTGCCTTATGCGGATTGGTGAACACAACCCCGAGCTATGTTCGAAAAATTCGAAACGTACTTTTGCTCGACCCGGGAATCGAACCCGGGACCCTCGAGTACATCGGCCGGTACTTAAACCACTAGACCAACGGGGCGTTTAACAAGTCAAAAAACCATCAAAGAAATAACTCGCCAAATAGTTTTCAGCCTGGCGAGTTGACATAATGTATAACCCGCTAAAATGGCAGAGGGTAGGCCACATCAGCCGCTGAACTGACGACCTCTGATGTACCCGAGTTCTGGAGACCACGTAAATAAAATAGCCATTATACACAAAACTGGAATTAAAGACCAAAAAAACTACTACAATGTTGCTACTGCAATAAAATTATCGTACCATAGCATACCCCTTTTTTCTAAAAACAATATTTATTTATTGGTAATTGGGATTCTATAATTTTAAAAAATAATTTTATTTACTTTTTTTCATATAAAAACAAGATACTTTAATAAAAACTTAACCATCCGTAATTTAAATTTTCAAAGATGGTATTGTGCTTGTAACACTTCAGGTGTTAATAACATTTGGTATCTACCCACAACATTTTAACAATGTAGGGAAACTTGACAGTTTAGTCTGCATTACAAGAAAAATAATGCCAAAAAGGTTGGCGAAACCTGAAAACTTTACTTGAAAATGACATAAGTGACATTAACAGATTTGACAGTGAAAGTGAAGTATCTATCGTAGATTTTTTGGTCCATTTTGGAATTCCAGTTTGGAGTATAGGTGGTCCGTCGGCTCGTCTGCCACCTATATCATACAATAATTAATTTCTATTCACAGATATCAAAGTGTCAGAGGAGGAGGTCCGCGACGAGAGAGAGGACGGAGCGCGGGAGGAGAGCTCGGAGGACATCCTGGCGAAGTACCGGCGCTCCAGCAACGACGCCGGCAAGCGCCGCGCCAGCAACGCGAGGCGGCCCTCCGACGTCGACAACGACCTCGACAAGTATGGAACTTTCTCGACATAGCTAATGTATATTACCATAAGCGGAGACTTATTATTGGCATTGTTTTCATTCATTGTAAAAAGCCCAATGTTTATTAATTACTTAGCTGTTAAGTCTTCCTAAAATAAATAAATAGGCGTAACCAGGGGGCCTCTTCTTGTGCACTCGACATTGAAGTCGAATTTAGAGATTTCATACATAGGTCCATACAAAATTATGATTCGACTTCAATGTCGGTGCACGAAAATTAGTCCCCTGCAGGCCAATTCTCGGTTTTCGCCTTCTATGTCGACACGACTTCTTGGAACGCAGACCAATAGGGGAACACAGATTACAGTCGACATTCCTTATCTTGTTCTCGACTCGACTCGACATAGAAGGTGAAAACCGAGAATTGGCCTTCTGGTTATAGTTTGGAAGTGATCGAGAAAATAAACCGAGCAAAACTACATAACCCTTTATTCGTGAGAAAAGAACAATCCATACTAATATTATAAATGGGAAAGTATGTCTATCTAACTGTCTGTATGTTTGTCTTTCTTTCATGGCAAAACGGAGCGACGAATTGACGTGATTTTTTTAAGTGAAGATAGTGGAAGGGATGCAAGTAACTAAGTAGCTTGCTACATTTTATCTTAACTTCATATTTTTGTGTTTAGATGCGAAGGTGTGGTAGATTTGAACGATCCAGAGGTTTTCAACAGCATGAAGCGAAGGCTCCGCATGGTACTGTCCAACCCTGATCTGTATAGTGTCGAACACGTGCCTAACGTAAGTATTAAATGTGTTTAAATTAATGTGTACTATATTCACCTATGGCTCTGTTTTTATACCACTAAGTTAACTGAGCGTTCCTTGCCTTGCGTTGCCTTACATTATTATGGGTCAAAATTCGAGATAATTAATGTTTGAAGAACTAAAGGAGTGCCTGTGCCATACCAAACCATACCAATGAGGCTACCATACCCTTTGACATAAGCGGCAGTGGCGTCATCAATTAATTTCACATGTTTGTCGACAAATTTTGCATTATAATTATGATTTATGTTACGTAAGTAGTCTTAGAACTAACACAGCATTTACGTTTAGTATTGACTATTAGAGTGACCAAATACTAGCGCAACGCCCAAAAAACGCTTGAGTGGGGAGGTTGCTGGCAAGACGCCAACGCTCAAAGGACGCTAGTGTGGGGTCTCATGAATATGTTGGATTTTAGGCGAGGCGATATGTATTACCGCATGTTCTGGGACACACTTTGACAGGGTGTGTCTGTGAACATTTATATCCCCCTAACCGCTACAGTTACAGATTCTGAGTCGAACCACAGAATACTTAATAGAATTTTCGTACCCAAGAAAAACGAACGCAACAGCTGTAAGCCTCGACTGAATAACCTATCTGTTTACTATCAGAATGTACGCGGGCTTAGATCGAAAACAAACACCTTCTTAATAACGTGGCTCAAGGTAAATATGACATTGTTGCTCTAACTGAGACTTTCCTAACCAGTTCCGTGTCTGACGGTGAACTATTTCCTCCTGGCTACACGGTGGGTGGTTCGTAGGGATCGTGCTGGCGATGTTGGTGGGGGGAGCTCTGTTGGCTGTGCGTGGGGACCTTGCGGTTCGCGTTGTCACCGATATTGATGAGTTGACACCCGACAAGGAGCTAGTCTTCGCTATTATAACTTGGAAAAATGTTCAATTTTATGTTGTGTTGTATACCTACCACCTAGTTACAATGATAATCAGTATATTAATGTTTTGACATGTATCGAAAACTCAATTTGTGCTTGTCCTAATATGAATCTATTAATTTTGGGGGATTTCAATTTGAATTCATGTAGCGTGAACGTTAAAATGCAATTTGACTGTTTTCTAGATCTATGTAACTTGGAACAATATAACAAAACATGTAATATGTTTGGGGGTAAATTAGATCTCGTGCTGAGTGATTATGAGCCCGATCGGATAGACGTGTCGGTTGGTCTCGATCCACTTGTACCATTAGACGACTACCACCCCGCACTTGATGTAAGTATCGTACTTCAATGCCGCGTACCACCAACCCCTTCTATACAGCAACGGGATTCTGGCCCACATTGGAACTGGCGTAAGGCGGATTTTGAAGGTCTCTACGCGGCACTGCATGAGCTAGATTGGTCCCCTATAATGTCAATTAGTGATATAGATCTGGCGGTTGATTTTTTTTTATAGCAGACTTTACGAAACCATTAATCTGTATGTGCCTAATAAAACAAATGATACACGTGACCAGCGTTACGTCTACCCCAAATGGTACACTGCTGACATAACTAATATCAAATGCAAATATTTTCATTTAAAAAAATATAAATTGGGAGGAAAGGAATTTAATTAATTTTTAAATACTATAGACTAAAGGTGAAAACCCTTATTGACAACGCTTATATGCAGCATATTACTAGTACAAACTGATATAATCGGTGACCCTAAAAAATTCTGGGAGTATGTAAAAGATAGGAAAAAGGATAGACGCCAAATAAATACATACAGTTACAACGGGTGGAGGTGACAGGGCAGACTGCAGCGGATGCCTTTGCTGAATATTTTGGCTCAGTATTCCAGGATAAGATGCCGTCCTTAAACCCCATTGATGCTGAACGAGCCACTAGCAATCGTGCTGACTCTAACCTTGTATCTATTGGCGAACTGGATGTTTTGACCTGAAGCAAGCTGTTAAGCGTTTGAAACCCAGGTCAGCTGAGGGTCCTGACCTTTTACCGGTGTTCCTTGTCAAAGACTGCGCATATGTGCTGGTATCACCCCTTTTGTACCTGTTTAATCTCGCTCTTAGCCAAGGTAAATATCCTGAGAGTTGGAAACGGTCCAGGGTGACTCCAGTTCCAAAGGGTGACTCCGAGAGGGACGTTTCGGGTTTCAGGCCTATTGCGGTGCTGTCAGTCGTAGCTAAGCTCTTTGAAATAATGCTGAATAACCGCATTAGTAATCAGGTTACTCATATGCTACATAGCAACCAACATGGGTTTCGCAAGGGTCACTCTACTGTTACAAATCTCGTAGCGCACGTAGATCATGTCTGTGCTGAAATGGATACTGGTAGACAAGTTGACACAGCATATTTTGACTTCCAAAAAGCATTTGACAAGGTCGACAATGATATCTATTAGAGAAATTAGCTGCAATAGACTTTGCGCCCAAGTTAGTCCAATTTTTGCTAGCTACCTTGCTAATAGACGCCAATTTGTGAAAGTGGGTGGTTGCAAATCTTCCGATTACTACACAAGATCCGGAGTAAGTCAGGGCAGTACACTTGGACCAACACTTTTCTTGATTTTTATCAATGATCTTCCAAATAAAGTGACTTCGGCAAAATGTCTCTTGTTTGCGGATGACTTAAAACTAAGCCTAGGTATTCGAGTAGAATCGGATACTGTAGCTCTTCATGACATCAACGCTGTCTGTGAATGGAGTAGAGATAATCGGCTTCCTTTTAACACAGATAAATGTAAAGTTATGACATTTTCGAAAAAACGTGACCCCATTTGTAGTTTATAAGTTATCAGACGCCTCTATGAGTAGAGTAAGTGACATACGAGACTTAGGCCTAATATTAGATACTAAGCTGAATTTCCATGCACACATGACAATGATTTGTAAAAAGGCCAGCAAAACTCTCGGCTTCATTATGAGGACCGCGGCAGATTTTAAATGACAAACGGGTAGCTAAAATGATTTAACGCTTACGTACGTAGCAAGCTTGAGTACGCTGCTATAGTCTGGAATCCGTATGAAGAAAAATATACAATCGCATTAGAACGAGTTCACGTAAATTTGCCCGATGGCTGTAACAGAAGATGCTATGGATATTATCCCGATTTATATCCTTCATTTTTTTGTCTTGGGGGATGGTAGGCTATGAGACACTCAAATGTAGAAGAATGAAGGCAGCTATTGTCCATTATCTATCAATAGGTTAGGAACAAGCTGGACTGTCCAGCAGTGTTGGAGCGGGTCTGTTTGTTAGTGCCAAGATATTTGCAATATGCCGAGGGGGGCACAGTGGCGCCACGCCGCAGGCCGCGCCTGCTGGCCCGGCCCACGACGCGCACGGAACGCGCAGCTCATGCGCCCACTAAACCACGCGTTACGTCTGATAGGGGATATTCTTGCTCAGCACGATGATATTGACTTGTATGCCGACTGCTGGGGAGGTTTGCTTCGTAAGTTTTTTACTCTATTCGACATTATGGTTACCAGCGATAATTGGGTTTTTAATTAATTATTGATGTTTTGTTTACACACTTGCCATAGATTATTTATTTTTAATTATTTGACACTTCCTGACATTTATTTTATTAATTTGGTATTCTTATTATTGACTCACTTTTACTTAGACTCCATGACAATTATCATTCTGTACTTACCATTGTAATTTCATTGAATTATTATTTCTTTGTGACCGTTCTGTTAAATTAAAAATTGACATAATGTATATTTTTTAATTATCCATTTTATTGACATTGATTTGTATATTTTATGTGCCTATAAGAAATGATGTATGTAATTAATTTTGTAATTTCTTTAATTATCTTGTGTGCGCTTTGGAGTATTCTGTAAGCATACTTGTAAGCTGAATAATAATAAATAAATAAATAAATAAATAAATAGTACAAGGTACAGAAAACCCACTTTTAAAAACCGTTTATAGAAAAATAATGCCTCAGGCTTTAACATAAATTTGAAATTCCGACCGCCCAACGTTCAACACCTACAATTATTCATACCTAGAAGTGCGTTCTCTTTCTATCGCACGCAACTGTCGCACATGCGTCGCCGCTCGGCTCGTGATTTTCTACTGATCGTCCCCTCCAGATGGACGCCGCATGTAATTACAATTCGTAGGTACACGCGGAGTGGGACAGGCCTGGTCGAACTAAAAAATTTGGATGGTGATTAGATATTCACCTTGAATGTTTTTGGTATCCCTTAGCGCTGCACCAGCACGTCTTTAGTGGAGTGGGTGCGCGCGGCGGCGGCCGGCGCCAGCAGCGAGGCCGGCGCCGCCGTCGCCGCCGCCGTCGCGCGCGCGCTCACACCGCCCGCCGCGCCGCGCCTCGCCGCCGCCCTGCGGGCCGACCTCGCCGCCAGGAGACCCTACGCCGCCTACCTGGCCTCCTGCCGCGCGGCGCTGCAGCACACGGCCAGGACCACCAGGACGTGAGTGCTCGCTGCTGTCACACACCACGCCGGGGCCGACCTGGCCGCCAGGAGACCCTACGCCGCCTACCTGGCCTCCTGCCGCGCGGCGCTGCAGCACACGGCCAGGACCACCAGGACGTGAGTGCTCTGCTGCTGTCACACACCACGCCGGTGCCGACCTGGCCGCCAGGAGACCCTACGCCGCCTACCTGCCTCCTGCCGCGCCGGCGCTGCAGCACACGGCCAGGACCACCAGGACGTGAGTGCTCGCTGCTGTCACACACCACGCCGGGGCCTGACCTGGTCCGCCAGGAGACCCTACGCCGCCTACCTGGCCTCCTGCCGCGCACAGCTGCAGCACACGGCCAGGACCACCAGGACGTGAGTGCTCGCTGCTGTCACACACCACGCCGGGGCCGACCTGGCCGCCAGGAGACCCTACGCCGCCTACCTGGCCTCCTGCCGCGCGGCCGCTGCAGCACACGGCCAGGACCACCAGGACGTGAGTGCTCGCTGCTGTCACACACCACGCCGGGGCCGACCTGGCCGCCAGGAGACCCTACGCCGCCTACCTGGCCTCCTGCCGCGCGGCGCTGCAGCACACGGCCAGGACCACCAGGACGTGAGTGCTCGCTGCTGTCACACACCACGCCGGGGCCGACCTGGCCGCCAGGAGACCCTACGCCGCCTACCTGGCCTCCTGCCGCGCGGCGCTGCAGCACACGGCCAGGACCACCAGGACGTGAGTGCTCGCTGCTGTCACACACCACGCCGGGGCCGACCTGGCCGCCAGGAGACCCTACGCCGCCTACCTGGCCTCCTGCCGCGCGGCGCTGCAGCACACGGCCAGGACCACCAGGACGTGAGTGCTCGCTGCTGTCACACACCACGCCGGGGCCGACCTGGCCGCCAGGAGACCCTACGCCGCCTACCTGGCCTCCTGCCGCGCGGCGCTGCAGCACACGGCCAGGACCACCAGGACGTGAGTGCTCGCTGCTGTCACACACCACGCCGGGGCCGACCTGGCCGCCAGGAGACCCTACGCCGCCTACCTCGCCTCCTGCCGCGCGGCGCTGCAGCACACGGCCAGGACCACCAGGACGTGAGTGCTCGCTGCTGTCACACACCACGCCGGGGCCGACCTGGCCGCCAGGAGACCCTACGCCGCCTACCTGGCCTCCTGCCGCGCACAGCTGCAGCACACGGCCAGGACCACCAGGACGTGAGTGCTCGCTGCTGTCACACACCACGCCGGGGCCGACCTGGCCGCCAGGAGACCCTACGCCGCCTACCTGGCCTCCTGCCGCGCGGCGCTGCAGCACACGGCCAGGACCACCAGGACGTGAGTGCTTTCTAACTGTTCATGTCATGCCTTGAAGACTGATCTGACTGCCAGGAGATCCTACGCTGCTTGCCTGGCGTCGTACAGGGCTACCTTGCAGCACATACGACGAGGACTACTAGAACGTGAGTGTTCATTGGTTATCTTCGTGTCATATCAACATAGATGTTATATATATGCCCGCTACTCGTCACCGCCACCTTGACGACTGACCTAGTTACCAGAAGACATACGATACGTCGACGTATCGTAAAGACGTATACTTCTAAATGGAACCAATCCGCTCGTTGTTGGACCAGTCATCTACGTATCGCCATCTATCAGATTTTGCATTTGCAAAAACTCTCATTTGTCACACGCGACATCCCCTATTTCATGAGTTTATTGACACACTAGCGGCCGCCCGCGACTTCGTACGCGTGGAGTTAATTATTGACACTTACCGTCATATTTTGGACAATCCACACAATATATTTTTATAAATTGTAGCCTATGTGTTATTCTGATGTATAAGCTATATTGTGGTAAAGTTTCATTCAAATCCATTCAGTAGTTTTTACGTGAAAGAGTAACAAACATCCATACATCCAAACAAACATTCGCCTTTATAATAGTAGTAGGATTATAATTCTGAGTGTTGTACCTCCGCAGGCAAATAGCGGCGGTGCGCGCGGAGTGGCAGTGGTGCGCGCGCGCAGCCGCCGCGGCGCGCGTGCTGGAGCAGCTGGAGCGCGGGCCCGCGCTGCGCCGCCTCGCCCGCCACCACCACGCGCACGCGCACGCCGCCCTCCACGGTGAGGACATTACCACACATCATATTAGAACAGTGACCAGCTTAGTAGAAGATCCGAACTTACATCGACCTTCACCGGGCTGATAATCGAATAAAATATCCTTTAAGACACATTTTATATACTAGAAAATATATTAAAAACTAGTGGCTCCCGGCGAACTTCGTTCCACCTACTTTTTGTTTAATTTCTCACCTTTTAGACCTTCCCTGGACTACGACAAACATTTTAAAACTAAAATCAGCTCAATCGGCCCAGCCGTTCTCGAGTTTTAGCCAGACTAACGAACGGCGATTCATTTTTATTTATATAGATAGGCTTGCTAAAAAAATCCTGGACAAACTATTTTTAATTAATTTTTTAAAAATAATATTACTAACTAAATTTTGCAACTTTAAGATAATAAGAAAATTTTCATTCTTACTTAAAGTATAAAACGTATAGAATGTGCCGCCATTGGGTTGTCTATTATTTACCTGGACAGAGTACTCGGTTGTCAGGTATAAACAGGTATGTCGATGGCAGTTACCTTCACTTGAAATGATAATAAAAAAATTGGCGGCACATTCTATACGTTTTATACTTTAAGTAAGAATGAAAATTTTATTAAATATTAAATTTAGTTAAATATTATTTTTAAAAAATTAATTAAAAATAGTCTGTCCAGGATTTTTTTAGCAAACCTATTTTTAATATATTTTCTAGTATATAAAATTTGTCATAAAGGATATTTCATTCGATTATCAGCCCGGTGAAGGTCGATGTAAGTTCGGATCTTAGACTAGCTAAAAAATCTTGAAATTCCTGCCCGAGTTGCCCCTTAAGCCTTCAAATACAGAAGAACCGACGAAGAGTGGCCTGTCTATCGGTTTTTTACAGGATGCATTTTGGGGAGTGTTCGAAAGAGCTTCACGACCTGATACCACCTTCTCCTTTCTACCACCGGACAATGCGGAAGACGAAAGGAATCCACCCTTACACTGTGGAAGTTCCACCAGCTAGTACTAAGCGTTTCGCTTCTTCTTTCTTGGTACGAACTGCTAAGGAATGGAACAACTTGCCTGCTTCTGTATTTCCAGAGAGCTACAATTTGGGTGTCTTTAAGTCGAGAGTGAATAGGCTTCTTCTGGGAAAGCACGCTACATCTTAGACCTCATTGTCACTCACCATCAGGTGAGATGAGGTCAAGTGCAAATCCATCATTTATAAAAAAAAAAGAACCCGCTTAAAAGTGCGTCCAAACATTAAACGGCAAGTGTGCGTAACTACCGCGCGCGGCATGCCGCGCTGTAATGAGACGGTTGCCGCGCGCGGCAGGTTAGAGCGCCTCAAACATTTCACACATTCTTGACTCCGTACTAAGTAGATTAAGCACTTGTATTACAGATATCAGGCAACAGAGAAGACGAATCTGATGTTTAGCGATTGCCGCCGCCCATAGACTATATAAGTCCTATATAAAACCGGCATTGCCCTTTAAAATCGGTTTGTCTATCTAACTTTAATGGACCATAACATAAAAGATACGTAAATAATCGGGTATCGATTCGAGATTCAAAGAATTTTGATTTGATGTTACGGACACTACAAGTGACGTTTGAAAACCTTCAAGTTATTTTACTCTGTTCAAAGGTGGCGAGCTGATGGATGAGAAGGCAACAAGACTGACTGCTAGTATTAAGGCCATCACCGCCGAAGTTCAAGGCTGACCCGTCATGGGAAGGTAACATATTCTTTACTTGTAACTTTTTATTTTCAACCGATTTCAAAAAGAAGGAAGGTTCTCAATTCGATCCGTATGTTTTTTTGTATGTATGTTACTTGATTTCTCCGCCAATTATGAATGGATTTTTATGATTATTTTTTTGTTAGGTAGGCCATCATTCAAAGGTGGTCCCATATAAATTTTATTAAAATTGACTCAGTGGTTTTTGAAAAAAAAAAACAAAATACAATAGAAAAAATCTTTATTCAAGTTAGGTTCATACAGAACACCTATTATGATGTCAAACATAATTATAATCTACCACTGGTTCTGAACGTCGATTTCTACTGAGAAGACACCAGCAAGAAACTCAGTAGTTACTCTTTTCAAATAGTAATAAGTTACAGAGTTTCATTTGAGCAAGATAACTACAAGACAATAATACAAGGAAATAGACTACTATGTATGACAATTATTTTTTCTTTATCGTTGAGATAATGGTCAGATTTAAAATTATGTTTCATTTTACAAGTTGAAAGTGTATATAAATGGTTGTATAGGTTGTATATATTACATTTAATGTAATTTAATGTAGTGACATCGAACAATAACGTTAATGTGGTGTGCCAGGCGCGACGGCGTCGGTGCTGGAGTCGGCGGAGGTGACGGTGGAGCGCGCCGCGTTCGCGCGCCTCTACCTGCACATACTGTTCCCCAACGGGGACGGGGACATCGCGCGAGACCAGTGAGTAACGATGATTCCGTTTGTTTTGTTGATAGCATATGTTCGCATTACTTTGCTCCCTATAAATCGCACGGGCCACCTGGCGTGTAACGGCGTAAAGTGCGTAGTTAGCAGATTAATAATAATATAAGCAGAAGCTTCCGACGGTAGCCGCTAGATGGAGCTGTGCATAAAAACATCGCACAAGCAAAATTATTTTTTGTATGTCTAAGACTCCCGTGTTGCTTATTGCTTTTAGAACAACCTATTGGTTTTATTTCAGAACACCTAAGTTCAATTTAGTTCAGGCTAATATAGGTCTTATTCAGCATAAGTGTGTGAATATGCTGTGTCTGGATCTTTTCAACAGATATTTATAGATAGAACGCCCTACATCCTACATTACATCAACAATAGGGTATTTGACTAATCTCGATTTAGTAAAAAATATTTATACTTTTCCAAAATACTGGTAAATAAGAACCAATGGCCAAAATTTTCAGTTAAAAATATAACGTCTAACTGGTTTTATGAGCATTCAAAGTTTCATGGGCAAGTCCATTTTTAAAGTATTACAATTTAAAAAAATAATTATATCATTGAACTACCCGTACATTTTCCACCAACTTTTATTATAAAACCATTTACTAAACGAAACATTTGATATAGCTACCAAACAAAATTTACTAGTCGCGCATACAGGATACGAGCATGTGACGTCACTTGCCTGTAGTCATTTTGTATAGAGCGTTTTTGGGCTTGCCCAAAATATGTGCTCTTAAAGTTATGATATGTCAGTTAATTCAAATCAGAATCGAGTAATTCTTACAATAATGTTTCTTAAATTGAGAGGTCTTTTGATTAAACACATAAAAAAAAATTGTCAAATACCCTATTGTTTCAAATTGTATGATATTGTGCCCGAATATGCTTTGAGGTAGAAAAACACGATTACTCTAATTCGACGAAATTTTTGGAAATATTTATAGGTTAATTGATGAAAACTGTAAAGTTTTTGGCTTTCCCCTCTTCTATGAGAGTAACTCAAGCTTCTATTAGATTCGCCAATGTCAAGTACTGTTTTCAATGTCGCGTCGTCGCGCGCCTGCTGGCAGGCGGGATACCATAACTACAAGATACCATTTGTAACAACATGTATCAATGTGTATTTTAGCAAATAAATAAATGTTTTTAAAATGACATAAGTAAGTCGTACCGATCAGAAAACACCGCGACTGGAAAGAAATAGCTATGCCACACGATCTGGTGCGGCGCCGCAACGTTTTGTGGTACTGTAGAAGCGACGGACTAGAGCTCCAGTCTTTATTAAAAACGTGTACGCGAACTTCTCTCTGCCCTCCCCGCCTCGTCGCGATCCCGATGCGCGTGCGGCACCGGTCAGGCGCGCCGCACCGCATCGTGTGGCATGGCTCTAATTCCGGTTAGGGGACAACTTGCCCGAGAAAAACTTGCCCGCGAATTACGAGATTTTTTGGCTGGTCACTTGTTCTATCCTAACCTAACCAATATTTCGTTTAGTCGAGTTTAGTCAGTAATCACCACAAAAATATTGGTTAGGCTAGGTCAGAACAGTGACCAGCCAAAATCTGAAGGCGAGTTGTTCCACAACCCCTAATTCCGGCGTATTTGTCGTGTCAGGGTGCTGAGCGAGCACATCCGGCGGCTGGCGGCGTGCACGGGCGCGGCGCGAGCCGGCGTGCGCGCGCGCCACGTGTGGGCGGCGCCCTACCCGCGCGCGCAGGCGCTGCTGCGGCATCTGCCCGTCTACCGCACGCCGAGGGACAAGGTATGTCGCTCGCCCTCTCTCTCACACTGTCGCCGAGCGAGCACAGGCGGCTGGCGGCGTGCGCGCGCGCCACGTGTGGGCGGCGCCCTACCCGCGCGCGCAGGCGCTGCTGCGGCATCTGCCCGTCTACCGCACGCCGAGGGACAAGGTATGTCGCTCGCCCTCTCTCTCACACTGTCGCCGAGCGAGCACAGGCGGCTGGCGGCGTGCGCGCGCGCCACGTGTGGGCGGCGCCCTACCCGCGCGCGCAGGCGCTGCTGCGGCATCTGCCCGTCTACCGCACGCCGAGGGACAAGGTATGTCGCTCGCCCTCTCTCTCACACTGTCGCCGAGCGAGCACAGGCGGCTGGCGGCGTGCGCGCGCGCCACGTGTGGGCGGCGCCCTACCCGCGCGCGCAGGCGCTGCTGCGGCATCTGCCCGTCTACCGCACGCCGAGGGACAAGGTATGTCGCTCGCCCTCTCTCTCACACTGTCGCCGAGCGAGCACAGGCGGCTGGCGGCGTGCGCGCGCGCCACGTGTGGGCGGCGCCCTACCCGCGCGCGCAGGCGCTGCTGCGGCATCTGCCCGTCTACCGCACGCCGAGGGACAAGGTATGTCGCTCGCCCTCTCTCTCACACTGTCGCCGAGCGAGCACAGGCGGCTGGCGGCGTGCGCGCGCGCCACGTGTGGGCGGCGCCCTACCCGCGCGCGCAGGCGCTGCTGCGGCATCTGCCCGTCTACCGCACGCCGAGGGACAAGGTATGTCGCTCGCCCTCTCTCTCACACTGTCGCCGAGCGAGCACAGGCGGCTGGCGGCGTGCGCGCGCGCCACGTGTGGGCGGCGCCCTACCCGCGCGCGCAGGCGCTGCTGCGGCATCTGCCCGTCTACCGCACGCCGAGGGACAAGGTATGTCGCTCGCCCTCTCTCTCACACTGTCGCCGAGCGAGCACAGGCGGCTGGCGGCGTGCGCGCGCGCCACGTGTGGGCGGCGCCCTACCCGCGCGCGCAGGCGCTGCTGCGGCATCTGCCCGTCTACCGCACGCCGAGGGACAAGGTATGTCGCTTACTACCCTCTCTCAATATCTCACTGTAGCTCATCACCTGTAAATAATACAGGCCCAAATGCACAATAACAAACTCTGATTTTTAGAGAGCGTACTAAAAGTATTTACTAAGCAAGGTCTTATGAATCCGGACAAACATATAACTTTGCACAACGCCAACTGTTGATGATTTTGAAATGAAAAATTTAAAAAATATTTAAAAAGACATTTATTGTCATGGTCAGTGACGTCAATGTCATTTCTAAGATTGATAGCCAATACAACAACTTTTAATTTGCTATTTACTATTGGCTGTCTCGTGTGTCATTTACGTATAGCTTGGATATTAGGTTAAACGGTCATAATCTCTGTCTTTGCCATATTTGAAACATTTTTAAAAGGTTTTCAGATCTTTTTAAAACGGTATGTTGATATAACAGATTTTTGCCGTGCAAGCGAAAATTTACCTTAAGCTGAGGAACCTTTTTATTCTCTAACTGTACAACCCACTTTGCAACTAAGCTTTTTAGGGAAACTGACGTATAGATGTGTATGTACCAGGTGTCGTGCATCATGCGGTGCGTGACGTCGCTGATGGCGGTGCTGGGGCTGACGGAGGGCGAGGCGCCCTCGGCCGACGACCTCACTCCCGTGCTCGTCTACGTCATTATCAAGGTACAGTAGTATCAGTTTTATAAGTTACACCGATGTACCTGCGCGGTTCTGCATAATTTGATCCCCCCCAGCCCATTCCACCACCGGGCGACAAGGCGCGGCGAGAGTTTTCATCCTTATGTGGTAGATTTGCCCCCTGCCCGTACGAAGCGATTCGCTTCCACATTTATCATACGGACAGCTAAGGAGTGGAACTCCCTGCCGAGGTCTGTTTTTCCTGACCACTATAACTTGGATATCTTTAAGGCAAGAGTGAACAGGCATCTTCTAGGCAAACGCGTGTCATCCTAGACCTCATTGTCACTTTCCATCAGGTGCGATTGTGGTCAAGCGTTGGCCTATAGTCTAATAAAAAAAAAAGATGTCTCTAATTTAACCAATCTTAACAAATCACATAGTTCCGCTTACGCGCGCTAAATATGTCAATTTCTAATTGGACGATGCGTGCGCGCCATGTTCGGTTGCTACAGCAACCGCGACACTCGACAGTCGTGAATTGTACTGTCATATCATAATGAGCGAGATAGCCCCAAAGATTTTACACTATAACAAGATGGCGCACTTATTACTTACATTCGAGCCTCGCGAGATGTCTATATATTGGTTAACGTCCTACTCTAATAAGGTGACCACACGTTTTAGCGTTTCGATTACAATTATTGTTAGTCAAACTTAGTCCACCCACGTGGGAGTCGGACATTGCGTTCTCTAGGAAACTCGTGAAGCCCATTCAAACTAGAAGGGCTATCACGAACGTTTCAAAGTATCGTTTGAGTATTTATGAGCAATTTTGTAGAAAAAACACAAGTTCCAAATTAAAATTCCTTATTATGTATACGTACGAATAAAAATAAATACGAAGAGACTACCGACTTTTCGAAAAGTTTGTGCTAGCCCTATTAGATTTTCTATTTACCTACCTATAATAATACACTCTGCGGCACATTTAACCGGTCATAGCGTATTATTCATACAAACTTTACGAAAAATACTTTATTGGATTTGATAAATCAAAAATTAAATAGATTTATTGCTACACTTTTTACGTAACATGACTTTTTTATGGTCGTCCATTATCATGCATTTTATTCGATCATGAAAACTTTCCGATTTGGCAAAAAAAAATTAAAAAGTAAATCCGTCTTTAGATGACAAGCGAAATGGACACCCTACTCAATGCAAAAAAAAACTTTGATTAAATACTTACTTTACACCGCAACCTTTATAAGATTCACTTTTGCATCCTATCTCACAACAAGTGAAAACCATTACAAATAAATAATCACAATTTTTACACGTCACCAGCGGTATTTCCGAACCGATACGACCCACAAACCTTCAAAAAGCGAGCGTATTCCTTCTTAAAAGGCCGGCAGCGCATTTGCGACTCCTCTGGTGTTGCGGGTGCCCATGGGCGGCGGTAATCACTTACCATCAGGTGAACCGTCTGTTCGTCTGCCCCCTATCTCATAAAAAAAAAAACGTTATTTTTTTCGTCACAATAATACAAACTTTCAAATTATTTTTGCCGCCGCCATAATGGTGATGTCGAGACGCCAAGTATTGCATATTGATTATAATTAGAGATGCGCCGAATATTCGGTTGGTATTCGGTATTCGGCATATTCGGCACTTTTTTCACTATTCGTATTCGGCCGAATTATTCGGTTTTAGTGCCGAATATATTCGGTTTGAGTATTTCTATTTATCTAGCTATATGACATGGAATTTAAAAGGACAAGTGTGTGTTTTTGTAAATTAAATAAAACTGGCGAGGAATGTGTTAAAAAGCTAATTAATGAAAGCAATTAAACATGAAATCAACATGTATTTTGACACTAAAGACCACATATTTATTTCCTGCCCTATAGTATGTAGCTAACATTAACTTTAAAAAAATACCTAATTCATTTATTGTTAAGCCAGATCAATCAATATTAATTTTACTATTTATTTTTATACTTAAAAATATCTGGACTTTTTTTAAACAATAATTATAACGCTTTGTTTTAATTAAAACACTTTTTAATAAAAACGTATGTGGCAAATTATTATAAATAAAAATATGAATCAACAATAAATAATTTTATAATAAGTTAAATTATTTAATGATAAATAATTTTATTTTTGTTAGGTACTTTTTGATATTCTTTGCAATTTATTCTTAAGTAGGTGCTCTTAAAAATCATCGAAGAGTCCAGGTGGTACTCGACCTTTCACATAGCACCACCCACCGCATACCAGAACAGCCACCCGGTATGTGGAGGATTGTGGGTTCGAATCCCACTTGAACCCTGCGATGATTTTATTAAGTGTATTATTTACCTAATAGACACAGATACGTTAAGAAAATTTCTGACATGGAAGGAATAAACAAAGTTATATCTCAGTACGAATTGACTCATTTTCGGTCACCGTTTGAAATTCGCGGGCGAGTTTGTTTCGGGCGAGTTTTACCCTAACGCTAGGGTAGTATCTAGTATACATAGAAGAGAGATCAGAAACAAGAAAATGGTAAACCTAATAATTCGGCCGAATATCCGGTTCGGTAAAGATTGAACCGAATATTATTCGGTATTCGGTTATTCGGTGAAACCACTATTCGGCGCATCACTAATTATAATCAAAACTACCATATCACCGACTTTTACATAAAAACAGTCGTTTATCATGGTTTAAAATAAAAAAGACTTTATTTATTCCAACGTATCATTCCTTTAAATTATTAAATATTTTGAAAGTTCCCCAGAAGAATAAATATAAACATTGCTTAAGTTATACCACAAAGGTATTTTTTTTATGATGGCAACCCATTAGACAAGGACATCATCCTATATAGCGACATCTCGCTCGGCTCGATTTTCTGTGCAGCGATTTGGCATTTCAAAGTAGTAGTGGGCGTTAATAGTTATAACCATTAAATTAACACGATAAAAAAAAATACCCATTAACAATGTTAAGAAAAATTCCCGTAAAAAGCTAAATTTCACTTTTCGTAATTCTTTATGTAGCTTCTTGCACTACAGCATCACCTAGTGGATTCGTGCGGAATCATGTACCAATAAGCGCGTATTTATTTTTTGCTAATATGGCGCCGAGAATGCGACGATGCGACGAAACTCAGATAGATGGCACCAATGGCGGTAGTGTTAAAACTGTTAAAAACTGTGTTTACGGAGTGAGAGAAAATGACGTCTATTAGAAACAAAATATGGTTCATTATTGTCCGAGAGAAAAAAAGTTAATGTTAATTCGTCTAGTGGTGTGTTAAATTTAGTGATTTGGTATTTTTATTGAATGAGCTAAAAATAACCTTTGGGTGAAATTAACTTAATTCGTTGAGTTGGTATTTTTATTGTTTATGCGAAAAAAATACGTTTTGTGAAATTAACTGATTTCGTGTAGTTTGTTAAAATTACGTTTTGTTAAAATTACGTTTTGTTAAAATTACGTTTTGTTAAAATTATTGAATCCGAATTTGCTTTCATGGCGTCGGTATTTTATTTCAGTAACAGAATTTATGTTGTTTCGTGAGATTCTGATGAATATGTGGTTTCGTAAGATTTTTAAAAACTGTTGTTTCGTAATATTTGTTTTGTTTTGAACTTTACTTGAAAAGTACCTAATTGAACTTAGGAGTCTGTGAAAATAATTATTAGTGGTGGGTGCGAGGGGGAGGGGGGTGTGAGGGGGGGTGTGGGGGGGGTGGTGGTGAGGGGGGGGTGAGGGGGGGTGATACAGGAAGATAGGAAAAGGAAGGAAGGTTGGCATTCGGCAAACGGTAACGGGTCAAAGTTTCTTAATTAACATTGCATTTGATTTTCATAGTGCACCATCTTGTTTTATATCCAATATCTTTGGATAGCCCTACTCACTGGATTTTTGAATTATCATCTAAATGTAACGCAATAAAGTCTGTATTTCAACAGCGTTCGCAATCGTAATCAATCGACTATAACTATGAGAATACCTGTTATTAGCTTAGTATATACATCACTTTGTAACTTTATGATGTAATTTACGCTGTTGGTGTTCCAAATAAGAATAAATAAATAAAATAACTTGCACTCTTCTCATTCATGAGGAAAAATAGGCGCTTGATTGGTTTCGCATACAGGCGCTGTATGGAGTCGGCGCGTTACTAAGGGCCTTAAAACAAATCGGACGTTTACCTCCCTTTTATAGGCGCGGTGTAGCACCTTTTTTGGATGCGACAGCTATATTATTATTACTAGCTTTTGCCCGCGACTTCGTTCGCGTGGACTTCAGGTTCGTAGAAACCTCAAAAATCGTAGCCTATGTGTTATCCTGATGTATGAGCTATATTGTGGTAAAGTTTCATTCAAATCCATTCAGTAGTTTTTACGTGAAAGAGTAACAAACATCCATACATCCATACTTACAAACTTTTGCCTTTATAATAGTAAAAGGATTCTCATTCGTTACGGGACGGTTTAGTAATAAGCCATTAGAGTGCGTGGATTCTCTCTGATTTCTTTGCTTTTTTCGATGATCGATCCTGTTTTTTTTAAAATTTTGGTATATTGCATTGGTCCAGGTGAACCCGCCGTCGCTGCTGTCGACGATCGAGCTGGTGAACGCTCTGGGCGGCAGCGTGCTGGCGGGCGAGGCGCTGTACTGGTGGACGCAGTTCTGCGCGTGCGTCGCCTACATCAAGACCATGGACTACCCGCGCGAGCCCGACCACAACACCTAGCCCCCGCAGCCGCGCCTGGTGCGTCCCCCCACACACTACACTACACTACACCGACACCATGGACTACCCGACCACAACACCTAGCCCCCGCAGCCGCGCCTGGTGCGTCCCCCCACACACTACACTACACTACACCAACACCATGGACTACCCGACCACAACCACCTAGCCCCCGCAGCCGCGCCTGGTGCGTCCCCCACACACTACACTACACCAACACCATGGACTACCCGACCACAACACCTAGCCCCCGCAGCCGCGCCTGGTGCGTCCCCCCACACACTACACTACACTACACCAACACCATGGACTACCCGACCACAACACCTAGCCCCCGCAGCCGCGCCTGGTGCGTCCCCCACACACCACACTACACCAACACCATGGACTACCCGACCACAACACCTAGCCCCCGCAGCCGCGCCTGGTGCGTCCCCCACACACTACACTACACTACACCGACACCATGGACTACCCGACCACAACACCTAGCCCCCGCAGCCGCGCCTGGTGCGTCCCCCACACACTACACTACAACTACACCAACACCATGGACTACCCGACCACAACACCTAGCCCCCGCAGCCGCGCCTGGTGCGTCCCCCCACACACTACACTACACTACACCGACACCATGGACTACCCGACCACAACACCTAGCCCCCGCAGCCGCGCCTGGTGCGTCCCCCACACACTACACTACACTACACCAACACCATGGGACTACCCGACCACAACACCTAGCCCCCGCAGCCGCGCCTGGTGCGTCCCCCACACACCACACTACACCAACACCATGGACTACCCGACCACAACACCTAGCCCCCGCAGCCGCGCCTGGTGCGTCCCCCACACACCACACTACACCAACACCATGGACTACCCGACCACAACACCTAGCCCCCGCAGCCCGCGCCTGGTGCGTCCCCCCCACACTACACTACACTACACCGACACCATAGACTACCCGACCACAACACCTAGCCCCCGCAGCCGCGCCTGGTGCGTCCCCCACACACTACACTACACCAACACCATGGACTACCCGACCACAACACCTAGCCCCCGCAGCCGCGCCTGGTGCGTCCCCCCACACACTACACTACACTACACCAACACCATGGACTACCCGACCACAACACCTAGCCCCCGCAGCCGCGCCTGGTGCGTCCCCCCCACACACTACACTACACTACACCAACACCATGGACTACCCGACCACAACACCTAGCCCCCGCAGCCGCGCCTGGTGCGTCCCCCACACACCACACTACACCAACACCATGGACTACCCGACCACAACACCTAGCCCCCGCAGCCGCGCCTGGTGCGTCCCCCCCCACACTACACTACACTACACCCGACACCATAGACTACCCGACCACAACACCTAGCCCCCGCAGCCGCGCCTGGTGCGTCCCCCCACACACTACACTACACCGACACCATGGACTACCCGACCACAACACCTAGCCCCCGCAGCCGCGCCTGGTGCGTCCCCCACACACTACACTACACTACACCAACACCATGGACTACCCGACCACAACACCTAGCCCCCGCAGCCGCGCCTGGTGCGTCCCCCACACACTACACTACACTACACTACACCAACACCATGGACTACCCGACCACAACACCTAGCCCCCGCAGCCGCGCCTGGTGCGTCCCCCCACACACTACACTACACTACACCGACACCATGGACTACCCGACCACAACACCTAGCCCCCGCAGCCGCGCCTGGTGCGTCCCCCCACACACTACACTACACTACACCGACACCATGGACTACCCGACCACAACACCTAGCCCCCGCAGCCGCGCCTGGTGCGTCCCCCCACACACTACACTACACTACACCGACACCATGGACTACCCGACCACAACACCTAGCCCCCGCAGCCGCGCCTGGTGCGTCCCCCCACACACTACACTACACTACACCGACACCATGGACTACCCGACCACAACACCTAGCCCCCGCAGCCGCGCCTGGTGCGTCCCCCCACACACTACACTACACCAACACCATTAACTACATGTACAAAACGGACAAAACTATAGTTTTATCATATACTAGCGGCCGCCCGCGACTTCGTCCGCGTGGAAAAGTAACTTTTAACCCCCCTTTTAACCCCTTACAACCCCCTTAATATTATTATGTTGATAGCCTATAGCCTTCCTCGATAAATGGACTATCCAACAAAAAAAGAATTATTCAAATCGCACCAGTAGTTTTCGGAGATTAGCGCGTTCAAACAAACAAACAAACAAACAAACAAACTCTTCAGCTTTATTATATTAGTATAGATGACCTTTTATCTATGAAAAAGAAAAGAACAATATTTATTATACAGATTCATAGTCATAGAGACCTTTTTCAAGCAGGAGACCTATTTTTGAATTGTCGTCTCACTAAAAAATGTGTGACTCGCATGATTTTTGACATCCGCATTTTTGAATTATTCGAAAACGAGCGATTTGCAACGAGTGGTGTAAACCACTCGTTTCCGTGAGGCGAGTGGACGCATTTACGTCAAATCACACGTCAAATATTAACGAGTTAACACAATGACATTCCACCTACAATGGACTTCGCATCTGCGCCTTGTGAACGGAACTTGAAAATTATGCCTAGGCATACTTTTGATTAGTCGTGTGTCAATGATAACTATGGAGTCGCTCTTTTGTTAGTTTTTTTCACCCGAGCGAGATTATGGCAGGTCACTAACTAATTTACGATAGCTGTTTTTTTTTTAGCTTTCCACTACCTACTTCCATGAGATATATTCATTCAGATTCATTCCATTACAACTAACTTGCGCCACTTCTCTATCTTATGATTTCTTAGTTGTAATGGAAAGTTTTCAGGTTCCAGTTTTTCCCATTGATATCATTAAAATAAAATTTTCGCAATAACAAACCCTTTTATTTGATAATGGGAAATGCACAAAAAGTAACTACACTCTAAACTGGAATTCAAGACCAAAAAATCTACGACAGATACGTCACTGTCAAATCTGTTAAAGTCACTTATGTCATTTTTAAGTGACGTTTTTAGGTTTCGCCAACCTTTTTGGCATTATTTTTCTCATCAAGCAGACTAAACTGTCAAGTTTCCATACATTGTTAAAATGTTGTAGCAAAAAGCGCAATACCATCTTTGAAAACTAAAAATACGGATGGTTAAGTTTTTATAAAAGAGTCTTGTATTTACCATATTGGATTAAGCATGACATTACCTAACTTACCATGTCAATGCAAAATTTAATTTTAATCGGGGAAAACTGATACGATATGTATGTAATACATACAAACATTGCAAGATTAAAAAAAAAATAATTGCGATCTAGGTACAATAATTGGATTATTATAATTTTTTCGAGTTACGGACCATTTCTTTAAACAAAATCATGGAATTCAGGGTGTATCTGTGAACATTTACATCCATTTAACCACGTGTTCTATCAACCATTCTGAACAACATTTGTTCAACAACTTTTCCAAATTCTTCGAAAAATTTTTTGACTCCCCATACAAAATGACCAAGTCACGTGACCGACTTTGTATGGAAAGAAGAAAAATTTTTATGCGAATTTTCAAAAGTCATAGCTCAATAATGTTGTTCAGAATGGTTGGTAGAACACGTGGCTAAAGGGATGTAAACGTTCACAGATTCACCCTGTATATACATATAAAAATATAATTAAATTCAAATGAGTGCACGCAAACCGATAAAATACCTATAGTAGATGAAATAAATAATATGCGTTGCGACTCCGTGTATTCCTTGCTCTGAACTTTTCCGTAAATCACCTTATGCAGCTTCGATTGACACGTACTTATACATTACTGCTTTAACTGTCAAGATGTTTACACATGCAGGTTTGTAAACAGCAGTGTATACACAGATCAGTTGAAGCATAATAAGGTGAAATTTGGAGCATGTGCCATCTTCGCGCTTGGTTATTGTATGGCGCGCTATGTCCATTGTAGGTGAAATGTCATTGAGTTAACACTATACTTTGACAAGATTGGCGACACACTAAGCGAGTGATTTCAAAAATTGGGAAAATTATGAATCATGCGACTTACGACTCGACGTGACTTGCAAAACGAGTAGTTTTGTTTGGACGAAGCGAAAATTCAAAAATAGTTCTCCAGGGGGCTTAGGCTAAATAGAAAAATAAAATAAATAAATTCACACAACATCTCATACATTGACCTGACTCCGTACTAAGTAGCTTATGCACTTGTGTTACAGATATCAGACAACAGAGGATCACAAATATAATACTTAAATACGTATATAACACCCAGACCTGAACAAACACAAGTGTTCGTCCCACGAATGTTTGTCCAGGGTAAGGATCGAACCCACGACCTTTGGAAAAATACAGCTAGTATAGAAAGCAAATAACGGTCATCGCTATTATTTAAGCCGCCAACTATAATTCATATAGCCAATTACTAGTTTATTGAATTTTATCTGGATATCCGACACATCGCTAGTTCCCATTTGTTAAATAAAAACGCTGTAATAAAAATAATTATGGTAATTTTCCCTTCCAGAATCCAAGGCGTGTCCACTCCTCCAAATGGTTTGCCCCGGGGCTCGCGCGCCGCCACTCCGTGTAGGCGTGCGCGCGCGCAACAACCCCGTCGCGTGGGACACTCAGTGTGAGACCAGTTGATTAGTGTAGCTTCAGTGAGAAACAAAAGTGCGAAAGTGTACACCATGCCTTTTTAATTGTCTTTTTAGGGATTGTTCACATCAAACGTATTGTCCGCCGCTGCCTGACGTGTGAACGACTATACTCTGATTCATAATCATGTAAAGTAAACTGACAGATGTCAATGTGTCATCCCCATACATTATCACTCAATTTGACACATGCAAAATGTCAAAATGCATAGCAAACTTGTCATTTTCATCTGTCAGTTCACTTTACATGATTATGAATCAGAGTATAGTTCAATGTTATATGGTAAATAAATAAATTCACTCAACATCTCATACATTGACCTGACGCCGTACTAAGTAGCGCACTTGTATTACAGATATCAGACAACAGAGGATCACAAACATAATACTTAAATATTACACCCAGACACTGAACAAACACAAGTGTTCATCACACGAATGTTTGTCCAGGGTGATATGGGAAAGCAATGAACTCACTGTCAGCGGCCGACAATACGTTTGGTATGACGATGCCTTATAGTGACACAGTATAATAACTTGCCTTAGCCTGATAGTAAGCAAATGGAGAGCCCACGTTGCAGTTACAACGGACGCGACGGCACTGCATCCCATCCGTTGGCACTGACATACTGGCGGACCGTGAACCCCCCTCCTCTCATCGTAGCTACGGGGACCTCTCCAACGTAGTCGATATGAGCCGCTGGGGTAGGGTTGCCAGGTGAATCGCGAAAAAAATACCGGAAAACCCAAACCAGGTTGTATGCTGGGTCGCCAAAAATTTTATTGTTCTGTCCGGTATGACAATTTATTTTTAAAACAAGCCTCAAAAACTACCGAATTGTACGCTTAAATACCGGACATCTGGCAACCCTCCCCCCTTCGTAGTCTATATTACGAGCCTCTGAGACCTCCCGGAGCGGACCGCGATGATCATTTCACTTCTGAGAACGGACTACGAATGAAACTAATTGGTGATCCCTGGTCTATGGAAATGACTTCAATACACACATCAACTAATATCTGCGGTTCATCACCGAAAAGTTTGTAAGAAAATTATAAAAGCATGGTGTATCTTGTTATCCTTTTGAGGCTGCGGTTTCAATGACAACGAACAGTCAAATGGAAGCGAGTAGCGAGGAATGGCAATGTACCTGAATCATGATATAATACCAACGATGGTGTTTCCGAGCAGATACGACCTAGTGATATTCAAGAAAAGGGCTTATTCCTTCCTTAAAAGCCGGCAACGCATTTGTGATGCCTCAGGTGTTGCAGATGTCCATGGGCGGCGGTGATCACTTACAGGTGAGCCGAGTCTGATCGTTTATCCGCTATAATGTAAAAAATATATATATTTAGGCCTGGTGTCACCACCTTATAGTAAACACTTCGCATGTGAGAGATAATCTCAATAAAATACACGTCAAACAAATTGCTACATTAGGTACCTATCAAACACTGTATTCAATAGTAGTAAAATCATAGCATAAAAATTGCTTTAAAAACATCAATCTGTAATTAAAGTGTCAAACGTCTTACCCTCCCTAATAGTGCGAGATTCAGTCGATTTTTAGTCACAGTAGGAAGTGACGCATCAAACCGGATCTACTTAAGGGTATTGGTATTTTTAAAACCGGCCCTGGTTAAATAAATGTATAGATAGTAAATTTACAACATAACAGAATAATATGCTCCGCAACCATTGCAGCCGCAGCCCCAAAAGATTCGACAATGAACAAGTACCGTAGCCTGCCTAACTCATTGTTTAAATAAATCATAAATGCTCCAACACGTAGTGTAGCATCAGCCTAATATAGTGTAAAGTCTCGAAACGTTCTCCCGAATGCATAGTGTAGTTTCAGCCTAACTCAGTGTAAAAATCATTCGAACGTATAATATTTAAGAGCAACGAATTAGGAAATCCATAGTTTATGGTGACCTAGGAATTGTTAACAGATTGAGCCGATTCGCCAGATTAATGGTTCAGAAAACAATAATATTTTTTAACCTTATTGATTGATTGAAAGCCCGATAGTACGCCATCTAGCGGATTTTTCACGCGCGATTAACGAGGGATATTTATAAAAAATCTAATATTGGCCCTAGTGTGAACTGATTAAGAATATTTTCAACTTACGTTTTGGCACATGGGCGCAATGGACTCAGTTTGTTAACTTATTTCATTGTAGATTTATAAAATAAGTTTAATTAATAGTTCTAAAATGGAAATGCGATGTTTTGTGTCCTCGTTTACTGAAATATAAGTCTATATTGTATTAATTTCGGGGTATGCTACAAGACCCTTAGGGGGTCATCAAATACTAAGCTCGGACACTTGCAACACTTTGGTTCATCAAACGGGTTATTTATACACTTATCTCCACTGATGACCTTTTTCCACCAAAGCGGGGATTTGCCTCAAAATGGCTCGAAAGACGTAATTATCTATCAACGACTTTATATTTGTTATCTAAACACTTTCGCTCTGCATTGGCGGCAAAAGGCCCTAGTCCTTCTAAGTTTCCTTCACCGAATCACGTATTCTTTAAACACCAACGACCGTCATTTTGACTCACAATAAATGTATTTGTAACATAGGATATCGATGTAGGCATAACGTTACATTAGTATGCGTTTGTTCCAGGGTAGATGTGGGGGTTAATTGTTTAAAAATGATATTCGATCGTAAGTAGTCTTCGAATAATATAATTGAGATTGTATGTCGGCTTTAAGTTGAGCCCTAAATTTAGTCTAGATTCAAGATTTCCTTATTTTGTAAATGATACTTAGCATACATTCGTGAGGCGTAGTGATAAATGAATAATCCTTGCATTGTTGTAAAAGCAGCTATCAGTAGAGACTGACTTCTTAACTAGGTCTCCGGCCTTACTACAGACGCGTGAGACGTCGTCTCTTGTGGCTTAGCCAGCCTGAAGGGCCCCGTGTCAGCATTCGTCTTAGACCAGTCGGGCCCCCGGTAACCCGGGGGCTTCCTTGACATTCGGCAGACAGAAACCGTGCCTGTATGCCCGTATTTAGAGTTATCCGACCGACAATAGTGGCTTATAAATTTGAAGTGTAACACTATTTCCTTGGCTTGTCATGTTTAATGTCTATGCAAATCCAGGTTGACTGTGATGTTTAGTGTTGGATAATACTCTAAAGAGCTGTATTTTTGAATATGTATGAAATGGTGTGATATTTAAAAATATTGGAATGGATCTAGTAGCCAGAATTAGTAGTTCTGTATATTAGGTTAGGCGAATGTTTATGAGAGGGTGTCGGTACGCGTAGGTGTAATATTGGAAAGTCAATAAAATGGTATGGAAATATTTTCGTTTAGCTTGAATCTCAAAAAAGCTGGGGATAGCTAATGAATGTTTACAGCATGTCATAACAACCTAGCCTGCTAATTAGTAGGTACCATTTTTAGCATTAAAAAGAACGTTGTAGTAGACTACACGTAAGTAATGCAATAGGGCCTATCGCGTGTGAAAAATCCGCTAGATGGCGTACTTGAGAACTGAGGTCCAACCATGGTCCAACTTCGACGTCATTGGTTGTTTAGTGACATGCATGACATCTTACATCAAAAATAACTAATCACCATGTAGATTGTAGACCTCAGTCACAAAATAATTACACACAGAAGATAGACTAGACTCAGCCTGATTTTGAATTTAGAAGAGTTCGTTGACATATGCTAGGGTTGTTGCCCGGCATGAGTACATAAGCGCGCGGCCTCTACCACAGACCTCGACAGTTCGACAATCTTATGTCATAGGCTAGAATTAATGTGGTCGAAAAGGCGTATTTCCCCGTTAGTGCGCATGCGTGAGTACATGACACGTTTTTAGCTCTTAGTGGGCAGTCTACTTTCTATGTGTAATTATTTTGTGCCTCAGTTCTCAATTACGCCATCTAGCGGATTTTTCACACGCGATAGCCCACATTCAGTTTAGGTCCGGTTGTATCAGGTCATAAATAGTCCCCCGCACAAAAAAGTAGTAGTTTCTTCAGTATCATGTCACGCCATAAGAAATCGAAACACAAGGCTTGTTCATAGAGAAATTCGTATTGAGCAGCTTCAATGGATTAGTCAGTAACTGGATTGATGTAACATAAATTAATGCATGGTTACATGTAGAACCTATTTTTTTATATTTTAGTATCGTGCTCTTAGAACCACATTCGCGGGTAAAAATACGAAATTAAGATCATTTAAATCGATGGAATCTCTTAATAATTAGGAAAAATAAAATTAATTTTTCTTATTTTTTGGGAGATCGGCATTTTTCTGGACTCAGTTTAATAAAGGCTTACGTTAAAATTATTACTAAAACACTATTTTATGAAGGCCTCTGAACTGAACAACACTGAGAATGAATGAGAATTTTGGTAGGAAAATTAAGTCTTGATAACGTATTTTTGATCGCGAGTATAGATGAAGCACTCACGACATTCTACCTTAACAAGTTAATTAAGAGCTGCATCATCCCATCCATTGCCATGATGTGATCAATAAAATGAAAATGTAATAAATAAATGAGACAAGTATTTTTGTATCAATTAACGTAATCTCAGAGGAGTACTTTCTCGACCGGAGAAATCATATTAAATCATATTATTCTAGTGCATTTAAATGAGAGTTGTTAACATCGTCTTGCTCGTGCGTGTATTGTACAGAGACACCTCTGTATATTTAGTGTGCAAGCTTCAAGACTTCTTCTATGTATTTATATTCATAGATCCTTTTTCACTCAGATACTGTCAAGCGAACCAGTTGTAAAGCAGAGAGGAAATTATGAAATCGCTATGTATTTACTCTGGAGAGACAAAACAAATCAATTGTTTGTTATGTAATCAGAATCATACTATTGTAAGCTATGAATGGGCCTGATATATGATTTACATCTGTCTCACTTCCTTTACCTGTGAAAATTGAGATACAACAGTTCAAATATAATTTCTTTTTGTATTATCATATGTCACAGTGGGCGATGACGTCAGGTGTAAATCGATCCTACAGGGCTGCAACTGCTATTACACAAACTTCTACATGCATTTGTTTCTGTCAATGACTTTGCAATTTATAAAAGAGAAATCATAGATTCCTAAACCCGAAGTGATTGTAAAAGCAGTTCTTAAAATATTTACTATTTATTAAACCTAGACTAAGCTAAAGTTTTAATCGTTGTTAAGCACCGGTTTATTTTGCACTTACTTCAAAAGACACTAATTTTAATCTAGTACCTATGGTCTTTGATATAGTGTACAAAATAAATAAAATATTTTTTTTTGTTTCTAGACTATTTTCCATTGATAGAATATGATTGACATTTAAATGTCAATCATTATAAACAAATTACAAAGTTATAGGTAGGGACCGTTTTTAAACGTGAAGTTTCTCTCACATAGATGTTTGATAACATTTGGTTTACTGTGTTGATAAATATTTTTATTTATTTTGTACACTTATGCGCGACCAAACAGTATAAAGTTTACCTGTTATTTCTTAGAATGTGTGTAATAAAATAATGTAATGTAATTTGCAGACTTCCACATTATTTAAAATCCAAAAAAATATCCTCTAATATAGTTAGCTGATATTGAATGTTCTATTTCATCCTAATATACCTAACTTTAATGATTACATTATACTCAAAAATTATATTTTCCACTACTATCTTACGAGTTACGTAGTTTATTAGACTGGCATAAGCATATAATATATTTTTAACCGCTATAATGCGAAGTATGTATCTATTGTAATTGTAATCAAAGCAATGAAAATTATATTTAGCAATAAATACTAAATCTGACTACGCGTTTTATTTACTAAGGGCGATTTCAGTTAAACCGCTTAACTCTGTCACCCAAACTCAATATGCACCTATTTACATTTTAACTGTCATCTACATCTAAAGTACCTACCTAACAAAGTCTAAAGTCAAACTCCTAGTCAGTTCCCAAGGCGTTACTTTGGCATGGATATTAAAAGTGTTAAGCTGCTTTTGTTGCTGACCGTACCGCCGCATATCGCGACGGCTAGGGGGATAAACAACTAAGAAAAATAAGGGCGACTGTAGTTCATGACGTTCGGTTTATGTAGACAGTAGGCCTAAAACATGATAGTAGGAAAACATGTTAACATAATAGGTAACTAAAAATTTTAAGCTGAATATATTGAATCAGCTACCTACAAAAACTAAGAGTTCGGGTTCGGGTGGCACGCACTCGCTATATAAGGGTGCGTTTCCACAGAAGCGGAGCTGCGTGGAGTTGAGCGGAAACTTGTAAAAATTTACTAATCACGTTGCTCAAAAAAATGCACATCTATCTCTGATGAGCAATGTGATTGGTAAATTTTTATGAGTCTCCTCTATACTCCACACAGCTCCGCTTCTGTGCACCCTCAATGTCAGAAATGCTGGGACATCCCTTACTCGGAATTTATGTGTAGACTACGATCTTTCGCGACCGTGTTGTGCGGCTGTCGCAGAACCATCGCGCGGCGCGCTGGCTACCGGCCGCTGTATCATCTGTAGCACTACCATGAGTTGACATCTAAAACTGACATAACGCAAACTATTGCTCTGTCTCTTCCAAATGCATCACAATGAAAGAGACAAAGCGATAGTTTTCGATAGCGAGGATAGTATTTCAAACTCATGGTAAGGCTACCGATTCAGATTCTTTGATAGCCTGACACCACGACCACGGGTCGCTAGGCGTGTCAAATGGACAGGGATAAAGATTCGGTCGTGGTGAATTTTATTTACCTAGTGTAGGGCAAGGAAGGCACGTTGCTATATTATTATACCCCTTTCAGACTGTCGTGTCTAGTAAATAATACCACGTGCTCACGTAAATACGGTTTTAGGTATATTTCAGCTAACTGAACTTTGGCACGGAGTACCTACCTACTACTGTAGGTACTCCGTATCCCTCATTGATTGAAACACCTTGATATTAAGTCTGTAGTCTGCGGGGACTCTTAGGGTGTATAAAAAATAAAAGAATTGTTTGGCGCACATAAGTTTATTTATGCACTATGATTTTCCATTTTTGAAAGTACACTTATATAAACAACACCACTTCGCAGCAGCGGGACACTGAAACAAACAGAAAAATGTGAATTTCCAAAAATGGCACAAGTATTCAGGAGTAGTGGTATCAGTATCAGTTAAATTATTGACGTCATGACACTCAGAAGTAGCAAATAATGTTGTTTGTCACATCATATTAAACAAATGTTAAATATTTGGTTCAGAAGACCATTCAGTGCATTTGGAATTATCAAAATATTTTAGTACTAATTATTATCCTAATGATAGAACTAAAGTTTAGAGCAGTTCTCATCATTTTTGAAAATTTAATTATAGAAACAACTTCATAGAAGTCACTGGATACTAAGATTGAAAATGAAGAAATGAAAACTCACCTTATCACAGTGCAGGTTGTCTATGACCGTGGCCTCTCCTTCTTTTCTTTGTACAGCGCCAGGAGCGACACGTTGGCCACCTTCACCACCTGCAACACGCCCAAGAGGTTGTGTCAAGTCAGCTGTTGCAACACTAAATACATACGCTACAGTAGTTCAGTCAAGCCAACTGCATCATGGCGCTCAGAGTAGCAAATACTCCAAAACTAAAGCAGATCATCATTAACGGCTCATTGTTAGGAACTGTAACACTACAAGACTAGAAAATGCTAGGGTTGAGTTCAGATTTATAATTATGCAAAATTTGGTGACTAAGATGATAAGATATCCATTAATTTCTGATGTAAAGAATGCAGCAACCAGGAATTTTAATATAACATTGTCAGGCAGCCGATTGGGACTTTAACATTTCAGTTATAAAGTAGCTAAACTCAACCCATTAGGATGAGACTAATAAATATGTAACTAGTGTAGTGTTACAAATCAGGATCTTACCTTAAATCTGACTCCGGGAATATCACCCACGGCGTGACCTTTACGACCGAATCCTGCTACTAGCACTTCATCGTTCTCTTCAATGTGGTTGAGGCAACCGTCGCGGGGCACGAACGCCGTGACTTTCTTGCCGTTCTTGATCAGCTGTACACGCACGCACTTGCGGATGGCGGAGTTGGGCTGCTTGGCTTCAACACCACTGTGGACACAAATAACAATATTTAAATACAACTAAGGACACTAAACAACTCAATAAATACATTGCAGAATTCACAAGTGAAACATAAATGACGCGTTATCCATCAAGTTAAGTTACGATAAGTTAATTTTTTCAATATAACAATAATTATGGAGAAGTTATCCTTAATTTGAGAGTGTTAGAACAGGCACACACGCCATTTACATAAGATAAAGACAGTTCAAGTACTTGTTTACTGTTGCAATCAATGAAACAAGCTAGGTCAGAGTAAACACCACGCAAAAACTGGCATAACCTCAATCAGGGTGAGTGACCTCGCGTTACTACTATTTACTCGCCGCCGTCGCCGCTGCTCACGTGGACTTGCGCCGCGCCACTCGCAGTATTATCCTGTGATTGTACTGGGAACACATTCACAGGAATAATACCGCGCGTGGAAGCGGCGCCGCAGGCCTGACGCCCAGCCCCGGCCTCTCCTTCACTACACGCAATACACAACCAATTGTTCAAACAATACTTCATTAGCATATAACAGTACTAGACAAGCTCAACGCAAACAATTACACGTACTTGGTAGAACTGGAGAAACGTACTTACACTTTCTCTAGGACGATGCCCTTAGCGTGAGATGCACCACCGAAGGGATTAGCCTTCCATCTCGTACCCATGTGGGCTTTCTTGTAATCTTTGTCAGCCCATCGCTGTTCACGGCGATGGTTCACGTGCTTCCGCGCCGTGCGGATACCACGGGGTTTACCTGAAATTTTGATGCCGCCGGTTAACACTTATATTCACCATATTCACTAAAATCAACGTACCGACTTTCTGAATAGTTAACGTTTGTGGGTTAACTCTTGTCGCACCTCTTAATAGTTGTAGGGTTAGCGAGATGGAAAAAGATTAATTTTACACCACGAGAAAAACATGTCTCCGCCATGGCCGACAACTAGGCGTTATGACAATTTAGTGATTTTACGAGTAAATTTACTAGAACTGATGCACTTTTGTGACTTAAATGAGTTAACGGCACTAAGACGCACATATTAAATTCAATATAATTAACAAAACCGCAACATTTTTAGCACAAAACTATTCCTTACCCATTTGGATAGCACGACACCGTCGGCTACGGATGGGAAAAGAAATTAATCAGACAGCCAACCACCGGCTTCAGTTCAGTATGTTTACCAACGTCATAAAACCAATTATAGTGTTGCCATTACAATCACATAATTACAGATTATCAATTATAATTTGTAATCGATGATTGAGGAATAACTAAAGGAAACTAAAATGTAAATCATTTAATTAATAGAATTATCAATGAAATGTAAAATCTTTGTTGGGGGAGTGGGGGCGCCAGTAGATTTCAAGCCTCCACTTTTGGCCAGCGAATGTGATTCGCTTAGCGCGTATATGGAGGGGGGTTTTATAATCGGTGTATTTATTTATAATAACTTTGACGCTTGTTTTTTAAGCGAAAGAGTTGCCAGACAGACGAGTATACGGGGGTTTGTATAATTTAATTAAATTCAGAAATATTTGGAAAATGTTCAGCCACGTCACTGTATTCTCCTTAATTTATAGCGTTAAGTTGTCAGCACCGGCAAATATGCATCGATCGTTCATTCAGTCCACAGACTAAAAAGTAAAAACTTTTTAATTGACAATGACATTGACAATTAAGCGAGAAATTATTTGACAGTTTAGTGTACACACACCAAATATTTTTGTCGAATTTGTTTCTAGAAAATTAGTAATACGTTAGTTATTATATACCGAATAGTAACATTACAGAAATATGACTTTAAACCTCGCTGCTAGAAAAGACGGTGGTCCCGGCTACGTGGGAATACAATTTTGTCAAGAATGCAACAACATGCTTTACCCGCGCGAAGACAAAAACAACAAAGTATTACTATACGCCTGCAGAAATTGCGATTATAAGCAACTGGCTGACTCCAATTGCGTGTACGTAAACAAAATTATGCACGAAGTGGACGAGCTAACCCACATCAACCCGGACGTGGTGAGCGACCCGACCCTGCCGCGGACCAAGGACCACGTCTGCCCTAAGTGCAACCACAGGGAGGCAGTCTTCTTCCAGGGTCAAACACGCCGCGCTGAAGAGGAGATGAGACTCTACTATGTGTGTACTAGCTGCAAACACAGGTGGACTGAGTGAATAGTATGTAAGTTCCAATGTGTATTAATAGGGGTAATGAATCAAGTCTCAGTGAATACATTCTTATTTTTAGAAATTTAGATTGTTTTCTTTCACCATTTATACTTAGTACTTGCTTTAACCATTAATAGTAGGATACCTGTGATATGAAGATAAGGTATTCTAATCGATTCTTGCCTGGATAAGTAACATGTTTCTATAGTTCAAAAGGTGTGTAAATTCAATACAACTCTCATTAAATACAACATCTCTTGGGAACAGTAAATGGTTTGACTGGAAATAGTTTATTTTTAAGGAAACAACATGTTTTCTTGTTACTTGTTTATTAACTAAAAATATTGCCAAGCATATTATCTGATCTAATAATAACAGTAACAATTCACAGCCTTTGATTAACTAATTAATGATTTAATATAACTTAGCTGCTCCACACTCAACTGAGAACAAACTTCTAGCTAACTACTCATCACAAGAACATAACATTAATATGGTGTGTTGTACATCTAACATTGATGCTAATATCTCTGAGATTTAGGCAAATATGGACATTTGGCACATTATGGTTTGATGTTTTTACTAACAAGCCTTTGATACCAACTTTTAAATCAAAGACAAAAATAAATAAATCATTCTTTGTTACTTTATACATATTGCAGTCTTCCAACCCTAGGAGCATATAAACATTAGCCCTACTAATGTGTATATGCCCCTATAGTTTGAAGTCTATAGTATAAATGTGTATCTTGTTTCTATACATATGAAGTTTTATTAGAATTGGTTTATCTATTTGGTTAATTTGATTCTTGAAGAAGTATGAAAGGCCAGTTTATAAAATACTCCCATTTTAGGCCTTTAACGTGGCCTGATGCTCCTTGCTTTGTAGGTTTAAAACTTACTTTTGATTAAATAAATCAAATGTAATTAATCACACTTGAGTAATATGATACTCATTCTGAATCAACTTAAAAAATATATATTGTATAATGTTACACACAAATAGGTGTAAGGAGATTTAGTTGCTTACCCTATGACGTACAGACTTCTTAATATTGTGAATATTTAGTGCCAAGTTATTTTAATTTGTCAATTTCATCAAATACTAATATGCAATATCATTATTAAATCTAAATAGAAAAAAATTCTCTCATGAATACCCAATTTCTTAATAAATACAATATACCATCTCCACTCAGGTTTCACTTTAGTTACAAAAATACACTTGGAATAAAACATACTCGTATCCATGTACAGTTAAATATTAATAACAGGAAAACTTAACAATTGTACAACAATATCATCAACCTTTCAGGAAGACGGGTCATTTATTTAAATAAAAAGAGCAGTTGGCTCACTTAGGCCTAAGTGCTTTGTACAAATTCAATGCAAAGCTTATAGTGAATTATTTGTAACATTAAAATGCCTACATATATTAGTGAACTAAAATTTATTTAAAATGGTAATTTGAATTATCTAAAGTCTATGCTTGCAAGTGTGGAAAATATTATAATGGGAATAGGGCTACCACACGTCATAAGCTATTTAATTGGAAATTAGTAGGTCTTATACTCATGTGAATATCTTTTTATCTTAAAAATAGAATACATAATAATTTTTGTTATTCCAAAATCTGAGTAGATATTAACTATACTGCAATAAGTAAGATGTATGTGTATGATGAAATACAGAGAACTTAATATTAACTGTGGGTCATAGCTGTAGGTATATAAAGAAGCTTGGGAATAATATTAATACCCCAGCTAATAAATTGCATATCAATGAGATTACATTATTTTAGCTTTAAATATGCAAATAGATTATTAAAATTCTTACATAAATATGACAAAAAATTGTAGTAGCCCTAATTCTCTATTATTAGTAAACATCTTACACTTTGGCCGTCTAACCCTATGGCAGGCATATAAACTATATTAAACTCTCTCTAAAATGTGTATGTGCGTATTGACTGTATTGCTCCGTAATTCTAAATATTGTTATAAAATTCAAGCTCAGGCAAAAACAACCGCGGTTATCAACTACCTAATTGACTAAACATGATGCTAATGGACAATGCTACCGGTACACGCTAAATCGTATGTGAGATAAGGGCTTTGAAGTTGATTAAAAGCTACATCAGGCATGCGACTTTTAGCACCGGTGATTTGGCAGCTTTTTAGACGCTGAATGCAGCGACCTGAATGAAGTCCTCCGACAAAAACTTAAGAGTGACCCCATACTAACGTCTTTTCAGCGTTGGCGTCTTCCCGGCGACCTTCCGACCCTAGCGTTTTTGGGTGTCGCGTCTACGCGGCTACCACTACTCAAAGGACACTAGTTTGGGGTCACTCTTATTCATCGATAGTCGCCAAAGCGCTGATCGTTGATTCTAAAAGTAGCACGTCTTCAAGCTGTCGATGGGTCCAAACTCTGTCAAAGACTTTCATTATATGCGATTCACTAAAATATCGACAATAATATCTAATTAATATGACAAAATTCTCACTTTACATATGGTAATTCGATTTGGCTTATATTCTTTTCCATTCTTAATTATGCTGTCTCTTTTATAAAAGTGACAGTATAATTTTAAACCAAGACTAACTTTAGGCCACGTTTTTTAATAAGAGGGCCTATCAGGAATCGGAATTCACGACTGATTTTTTATCCCTGTTCCATCCGCACGCGTTGTGCGTCTGTTTTGTTTGGATGGGACAGCGAATATACTGAGAAGATACTCATTCGGTACGGGACGGTACGCTGTAGGTAGGCCCTCTGGGAGAAAGTTTCAAATCAGGGTAGTGCTTTTGATGCGATATAACGTTCAATATTAAACTGTCAGGAAGAGCGATGCTTTAACGTGGCCGCCTTAACTCAGAATCATAATTATTTCGATCAATCAGATAGGTAGTAAAGACGTAATACAGGACGGTGTAAATAGGGGTACAAAAAACGGACTGTGAAAAACGCTGTATAAATGTCGAAGCTCGAAGCGAAGTGCTCGCTGAGCAAAACTATCTCCTAAATTGCTAGCCACACCAGTATTGTACAGACAGCAGAAAAAATAACACTTGTACCATGTCAAAGCATCATTTTGTCCGTAATCCTTGGAAACAGACTAGGGTGTTTTTTTGATATTGTACTGTGTTACGCTACTTTTAATGCTGACCGTACCAGTCTTTCAAGTATGATGGGCTGAAACGGCATTTCGTCCACATTTAGAAATACTTTTGATAGCGAGGCGAGCTTACTTAGATGGACCGTAGCTTAGTCTCTTATAAAACCATGCGTTAATATTAGTGCGTGTATGAAAATGTAGCTAACTTATTTGTTGTGGTTACGTCCCAAAATGTAGCTTTACCACCGTTGGTATACCAGGCCTAATTACGTATTAAGTATCAAAATTGGTTTGGTGTTCCTTAGTGTAACAAAAAGGCTTGTGATCGCACTTATTGAGTACGTGACGTCACTACACAACACTAACTGATATGATTATGGACGCGGATTAATAATTAAGCACTCGAGTGCGTCAATGGGCGATTTCTTTAAGGCAAAAATCTCATCTAAGATGAGAAGAGCAAATGCATTCTAAATATTAGGAATGGCACGGTTCTTAAATGTATTTGGATCGAAAACAGCTCTTTGATTTATTATTTGGTTCACTATGTGCCTAAGAACATTTAATTGAATATTTTTAATGATGGGCTCACATCATTTCAATCTGTTCCGAACATCGGGTAGTCAGGGCGAAATTTGGTTCTGAATTACTGCCCTTACATGTGGTTGAAGGGTACAGAGCCAAACAAGAAATGTCACAAAAAATAAGATGAATAATCTACACTTTCATTCTCAAAACTCACCAATTTTCTTAGATACCTTAACCTTAAAAGTAAAAACAGCTTATATAAACTTAAGTTTACTTAAAGTCTTTATTTTACGAACAGGTCACATCTAAGAAAATTGTTTACTTTTGGGAATGTGTTGATCTTTTTTTCTTTGTGAAATTTCTTGTTTGGCCCCTGTACCCTTCAGTTATAACTTTATTCCTTGTCGTAAAATCATCTTCGGCCGGTTACTTCTTCGGAAGGAGGATGGCAATTATTATATCGTTAGCTACTTTCGCTTTCTCTTAGGAATAGAACACGTCCCAAGCGACAACTAATTTAACCGACCGCAATACGTCGCTTATAATATACTATCCACATTGATACCCCGTCAATCCAAGCCATCCCTTGATCTTCTAAGTGTCCATTCAGAGTGCACAGGCGGAAGCGGAAGCGCGGGTCTTGTCTTTACGGCTGTTGTTGTTACGGGTCACTCAAAAATTATTACAATTAGGCGCGTAGACTAATAACGTATGCCTAAGTATAGTAAAAGATACAAGCGGACTGAAATCCGAATCACAGTCGCCCTAAACACTGTGACGTCTAGGTACATTTTAACAACACGCACCCGCGCAAGCTCCCGCCGTTGCCTCTACTCTGAGCACTTAGTGGTTGAACGTGGCGTCAATCTGGAGCCTCCTGCCACGTATGGAGAACCGTCGTCAGTGCTCCGGCGGCGGCGGCAGGTCCGGGAAGTTCTCGGGCAGAGGCGGCAGCACGTTCACTTCGAAGTGGCCCGAGTTGTTGCCGGGGGGCGAGTAGTTGGCCACCACGATCACCTTCCCTGCCCGGGAGCGCGCTTTGCCGACTCCGAAGAAACGCGTCGCGACCCACACCATTTGCGTGAAATGACCTGAGGAAAAGGAAGAGTTAGATACATTATTGAGAAAGCCGTTGACATCGAATATCTAAGGATTTAGTCTCGGAACCTAAGAGACAAGGGCTGAATACTACCTATTCAGTGAATGAAGAAAACATTTTCAAGTCAACATTGTTTAAATGTTAAGCCGGATAATTCACCCCTCGTGAGGGTATGTGTGCGTCAGGGATGAGGACAAAAATAAGTAGGCTAGTGATGGCTGATGATTTCATATAGAAATGCTTACCTCCATTCACGTTTCGCATGAAGAACATCGGGTTCTTTGAAGTAGTTGTACTGACGAACCGCTGCGTACCAATAGGAAGACACTTCTTGCCCTGAAAGCGTAACAATATTGCCAATCATCAGCCGAAACCAATTAATAAAATAAAATACGAGTACGAGATACGATGACATAGAATAACACAGATACAGCGCCTCCTCTAGAAGTTAGTGGTCTTGTGTGTACACACAGGACAGGACATGGGGTACCCTATACTGTTCTTGTAAAGAACATTCAGCCGGTGGTCTTGCGCCTGATCCCATTTCGGTCATGTCAGACTGGTCGGCACTGACGGTTCGTTGGTAGAGGTTACCGTTCCTTCTAGTGGAATCGGTTCGCCTATGCTTGAGTGTAATCGCATAGTTAAGAGACACATCCACAGCCGGGAGACTACTAGCCGAAATCACAGTTCCGCGCTGGTAGAGGTCTCTTCTTAAGTGGAATGGTTAGCCCAGGCTTGAGCGTAGTCCCTTAACTGAGAGACACACAGCCGGGAGACATCCTGGATCATCAGTTGCAAGCATTGTTCATGGTAACGGACCTGTGATGTCTGGCTGCAGGGCGCTGACGGGGCGCTGGTAGAGGTTCTGGCCCACGTCCCGGTCGTTCCTGTAGTGGAACTTGTTGGTGTGCGCCAGGTGGTTCGCCCAGGCTTGGGCGTAGTCGCAGAGCTGGGAGCAAATAAGATAAATAAATTATACCGCTACAGGATATTGTGTAAGATCGCTCGTGACCACGGCAGTTGTTTCTGCAAGAGTCGACCTAAATTTTTTCTAGACATTGGGAGTAAAACTACCTAACGGAAACAGAATCCGAACAACACGTCATATTTCTATTTCAAAGTATCATTATACGTCGATATACGCGGGTCGCGGAGTAATTAACTATAGAGAAATTGTTATTATCTTGTTCCGCGCGGGATCCGCCAGTTCGTCGGCTACGTTTCTTGTTAAGGTTGAAATTGTATTAAATAGGTACACCACCTCCCAGACTGTATCGTTTCGTCACCGCCACTGACACAAAGTTAACTCTTTCATGCAAAAACAAGATCAATAATAGATATGTAGGTATATGAGAACAGTTATTTGGAAAGTTTTAATATATTCAAGTCACGAAAGTATGATAGATGCCCCGTCATAAGGGAATAGCATATTTTTGCATAATAGGGCAAATGATTGATGGGCTTCATGTGAAGTTAAGTATTTAGGCGTTGCTTCTTTGTGAAGCCCTATAAAATTATGATTAAGTATACCTAAGTTTAAATAGTAGGTACTCTATGATAAACTATATTTTTCGTGTTCCCTTTACACGTAAAAGTAACACTCGGTGATGAAGTCGCTGTCCTGCCACGCCGTGCGTCCTTCGCTCCATACACTACCGTCCTGCCTGGTTGGATGTTATCTTCGTGTGGCACCGACCTCTGGCGCCATGTACAGCTGCGGCGCGCCGTGCCGCTGCCGGTACACGTTGTGCCAGCACAGGCACTCGGTGATGGAAGTCGCTGTCTGCCACGCCGTGCGTCCTTCGCTCCATACACTACCGTCCTGCCTGGTTGGATGTTTTATCTGACACGTGTGGCACACCGAACCTCTGGCGCCATGTACAGCTGCACGCGGCGCGCCGTTGCCGCTGCGCGTACACGTTATGTGCCAGCCACAGGCCATCGGTTGATGAAGTCGCTGTCAGCCACGCCGTGCGTCCTTCGCTCCATACACTACCGTCCTGCCCTGGTGGAGTTGTTCTTGTGTGTGGGCATCGACTTCTGGCGCCATGTACAGTCTGCGGCCCGCGCCGTGCCGCTGCGGCCGCGTACACACGGTGTGCCATGCAAGGCACTCGGTGATGAGCGATGGTCTGCACGCCGTGCGCCTTCGCTCCATACACTACCGTCCTGCCTGGTTGGATGTTACTGCCACGCCGTGCGTCCTTCGCTCCATACACTACCGTCCTGCCTGGTTGGATGTTATCTTGTGTGGCACGACCTCTGGCGCCATGTACAGCTGCGGCGCGCCGTGCCGCTGCCGGTACACGTTGTGCCAGCACAGGCACTCGGTGATGAAGTCGCTGTCCTGCCACGCCGTGCGTCCTTCGCTCCATACACTACCGTCCTGCCTGGTTGGATGTTATCTTGTGTGGCACGACCTCTGGCGCCATGTACAGCTGCGGCGCGCCGTGCCGCTGCCGGTACACGTTGTGCCAGCACAGGCACTCGGTGATGAAGTCGCTGTCCTGCCACGCCGTGCGTCCTTCGCTCCATACACTACCGTCCTGCCTGGTTGGATGTTATCTCGTGTGGCACCGACCTCTGGCGCCATGTACAGCTGCGGCGCGCCGTGCCGCTGCCGGTACACGTTGTGCCAGCACAGGCACTCGGTGATGAAGTCGCTGTCCTGCCACGCCGTGCGTCCTTCGCTCCATACACTACCGTCCTGCCTGGTTGGATGTTATCTTGTGTGGCACCGACCTCTGGCGCCATGTACAGCTGCGGCGCGCCGTGCCGCTGCCGGTACACGTTGTGCCAGCACAGGCACTCGGTGATGAAGTCGCTGTCCTGCCACGCCGTGCGTCCTTCGCTCCATACACTACCGTCCTGCCTGGTTGGATGTTATCTCGTGTGGCACCGACCTCTGGCGCCATGTACAGCTGCGGCGCGCCGTGCCGCTGCCGGTACACGTTGTGCCAGCACAGGCACTCGGTGATGAAGTCGCTGTCCTGCCACGCCGTGCGTCCTTCGCTCCATACACTACCGTCCTGCCTGGTTGGATGTTATCTTGTGTGGCACCGACCTCTGGCGCCATGTACAGCTGCGGCGCGCCGTGCCGCTGCCGGTACACGTTGTGCCAGCACAGGCACTCGGTGATGAAGTCGCTGTCCTGCCACGCCGTGCGTCCTTCGCTCCATACACTACCGTCCTGCCTGGTTGGATGTTATCTGTGTGGCACCGACCTCTGGCGCCATGTACAGCTGCGGCGCGCCGTGCCGCTGCCGGTACACGTTGTGCCAGCACAGGCACTCGGTGATGAAGTCGCTGTCCTGCCATGCCGTGCGTCCTTCGCTCCATACACTACCGTCCTGCCTGGTTGGATGTTATCTTGTGTGGCACCGACCTCTGGCGCCATGTACAGCTGCGGCGCGCCGTGCCGCTGCCGGTACACGTTGTGCCAGCACAGGCACTCGGTGATGAAGTCGCTGTCCTGCCACGCCGTGCGTCCTTCGCTCCATACACTACCGTCCTGCCTGGTTGGATGTTATCTTGTGTGGCACCGACCTCTGGCGCCATGTACAGCTGCGGCGCGCCGTGCCGCTGCCGGTACACGTTGTGCCAGCACAGGCACTCGGTGATGAAGTCGCTGTCCTGCCACGCCGTGCGTCCTTCGCTCCATACACTACCGTCCTGCCTGGTTGGATGTTATCTCGTGTGGCACCGACCTCTGGCGCCATGTACAGCTGCGGCGCGCCGTGCCGCTGCCGGTACACGTTGTGCCAGCACAGGCACTCGGTGATGAAGTCGCTGTCCTGCCACGCCGTGCGTCCTTCGCTCCATACACTACCGTCCTGCCTGGTTGGATGTTATCTTGTGTGGCACCGACCTCTGGCGCCATGTACAGCTGCGGCGCGCCGTGCCGCTGCCGGTACACGTTGTGCCAGCACAGGCACTCGGTGATGAAGTCGCTGTCCTGCCACGCCGTGCGTACTTCGCTCCACTGCACCACCATGCTTACTGGTTTTGTTTTTAGCACCTGTAGTACAAAGAAGCATGGTGTTATCTCAAGCAGAAAAGCCTCTTTCTCCGCTCACGTTGGTGCCCGTCGGTGATAGGTACCTACATTTTGTTAGTGTGCGTGCAGGAGGTACCAATGTAGGTGGGTACTAGTTGTGAAGACAAAGTACCTATGTGGGTACTTGTTCTGGTTTCTACAATGGGTATCTCTTTAGGTTTCTAGACTAGCAATAGTCCTACGTCTGTATGTTTTGAGATACAGAATTTGTTGTGAGATTTTGAGCAAGCGTTAGGACTGAATCGGAGTTCCCCTCTCTTTTTGATACTATCTGTATGAAAGAGAGGAGCGCTGACCGGGCTTTTGTTTGAATGCGACAGGTATATTCTCATCCGTTACGGGACGGCTTCATTGTAAGCCACCAGGTTTTTTAGAATCTATTGAGATATCAAAATTATGAGATTTTCAATCTCATAATTTTGAAAATTTCTAATCTATGCATATAATGTCAAATGTATATTCTCACCACCTCTACATTCTATACACCTCTTGAGGTACCTACGTACCTACAACATTTACATGGGGAGGTAGCCTACCTAATCTTTTCAATCCATAAAACGTATTCATAGCCGCTTGTAGTCTTAAAAGCCGACGCTTTTACTTTGAGGATTGATCAAACAGATTAGTTGCTATAGAGGAGGGTAATTTTGTCCCCTTGAAAGCCTCGACGTTAATACTAGCCCTCAGCCTTGCTTCGCTCACTAATAAAGCAAATGGCTCTAATCTACATAGGGCGTTAACGACTTTTTTATCATTTCCTGCCATTATGGAAAGCAATTTGATTCGTGTCCAAGACAAAACGTTAGCTATTTTATTTACAAGATTTTCATTAATTTTATTTTTACGTCTAGGCATGAATTACTCGGTACACATTTGGAACGAGTTATTTAATTACTGGGTCTGGTATCCAGGGTACGTCGTTAGTCTAGAGAGGGTAGACACTTAGGATTCCTATGGAATGTTGATATTTAATAACTGATAATTACGCGTTTCTTTTCACTTGACTTATTTTTTTATCATGCCACACATGTTTGGACTTTTGGACCACAATATACGTTTTCTACTCGTTATTTTATTAAGTCCTACTTGGGAATTTTCCAGGGCCCACCAGTGGTTTGCGAAATCGGTTAAGGACCACTTTTCTTTCAGTTTTAGTTAGTTCATATAGTTTTTGAGATTTGTAGACTCAGTTCTCTGTTCTTGACCATATTAAGTGGGATTATCTAAACAAGGCATGGTGTTCATCAATCTACCTACCTGTGCGTCAACAGCTAATAAGTAGGTATATTATATACCCTACATACCTAAGTTATGAATCATACAATTTTATTTCTTTATTTTGGTTATTACCTATAGCTACGAATAAATTTTATTTATTTATTTATTGTACAACACTTGGGACAGCAAGCTAAATTATGCCAAGAGACATTATCTAACAGTAAACCTTTTTATAATTATCTGTAGCTTGTTGGCAAAAGTATTAGTGGGTTATAGTCAGTTTTAATTCGTATGCACTTGATCCTTTTGAACACACGACGACCTAACTACACATGACATAGTAGACCTGCAAAACTTGCGCTCTCCCTGTTTTGGTATGCGCCATGTAACATCTGCAAAGATACATCCACGTGGCGTCGTAGCATAGAATATATAACGCATAAAGTACAGACAGCCACACATCATGTTACCACACCACCACCTGTCATATTTCCTCAATTGATATTAAACCTAATGTGTATGACAGTAAGATGAGAGTCGATTGAATAAATTTAACAGTTTTGTATATTTTGATGTGTGGCTATACGTACAGTCACGGTCACTTGTAATAAGTATACATGAGGTTGTAAAAAGGTAAATATGAACCTTATAGTCCTGGCATAAGAGTCGAGATGTTTACATTTTATTGCAGGCGACTGTACGTCTACGTGCCCGGCCTGGAGCTGAGCCAAATATCTTATTCGGTAATAAGTCCGCAACCAAAAGATAAGCAATATATAGATATGTTTACGGACCCCCCATGTTTATTGTCTCGTTATCTGTGGTCGTAATACGGTAATATGCAGGGGATATTATTTTATAAATTATAGTGGCCAGCCCTCATTTCGTTTTGGCACAGTAGTTCTACTGTCTACCAATAGATGGCGGCAGGCGTTGATTGCATCGCGCTAACGTTTCGCCTTTTCGGTTTGTAAATACAGTTAGGCGATGTTTATTTTAATAGTATACCTATACTTACTTAGTACGAGTATATAGTGATTGATTAATACTTGTGTCTGTTTCGTGTCTGAGTGTAATATTAACCCTAATTTGTTATTCTGTTTTATGATATTCGTAAGACAAGTTTTTAAGCTACTTAATACGAGATCAGGTAGTGCGTTTATTTTATTGTTATTTATTAGTACTCTACGTTTAATGCGTCAAGAAAGTCGTGACAACGTATGAGGATCTAACAAAGTTCCCATGCCATACCCACCAATGGAGTTACCATTCTCTATGACGTAAACGGACCATCATTTATTTTACCCGACTTTATTCTCAAATTATACCTAATCTCACTAGCCCACCCCCTCCTACGCTAATGCATAAGCTCAACTCAACAATACAATCATCCACGACCCTGATTGAACTTTCCACTGTTGCGTGCAACTCGAAATGCTACTCAAAGTCCATTTGCATAATACCGAAATTCATTTGTATGCATCAAACATATAGTTGGTACATGTGAACTGTAGCTAAATTGCACGGTCGGTTGTAAAACATTACCAGGTCACTGTTATCGCTACACGTCGTTCAGTGGACGGTTAATGCATTTGAAACCCTGCAATAAAATATTTAGTGTAGGTTTTTAAATGCATTTTAATAAAAGAGAATAATTCTTTATTTGATTACACAGGAAGAAACAGAATAGGTACATGAGTGATACAAAAGCTATAGACAATCAACAACATAAGGCGGTCTTATCGCTTGTAGAGCTTTTTGTAAATATAATCATCACCATCAAAATCATCTTAGCGCTCAAAACTACCAAAATATCTGAGCATTTGACAAAATACAATTACCAAGGAGTATTTTCATTTGTTACGAGAAAAATTAGGAAGAAGCTTTTTCTAATCAGTGCGGAAAAAATGGCTGTGATATATACCTACATACGGACGGACCGGCAGACATCTAGACAATCTGTAAAGGTTCCGTGTTTTGGAATTTGGCTACGGAAACCTAAAAACACAAATAAAAATATCTTGCAAATTACACGTGCCAAGCTAATTGTTACTCCACGCGTAACTACGTAAGTAGACGATTTACAGCAAGCTTTCCGCGACTTAATTCTAAAAGTTGTGCGAAATAAATATAGGTACCTAGTATTAATCCGCAAGAGCGTAGCAACTCAACAACCACAGTTGTTGAGTCACGAGTTCGAGGCGCTTCCGCGGCGAGGAACTTGGCAAAGCGCTCCGTGCCTCTGGAGTGGCCCCTCGTTAGAGCGCACCCTCTGCCTCTACCTACCGACTTATGAAACCTTAACTCTGTGTGGTTTGAAAGTTTATGTTATACTCTGATTTATAATTATGTAAAGTAAACTGACAGATGAAAATGACAAGTTTCTATGCATTTTGACATTTTGCATGTGTCAAATTGAGTGATAATGTATGGGGATGACACATTGATATCTGTCAGTTTACTTTAAGTAGTAGGTACATGATTATGAATCAGAGTACCTATAGGTGCAGCAAAATGCTCTTAAATGCATACAGGCTGTATCTGTGAACATTATTACATCCATTAAACCACGTCTTGTACCAACCGTTCTGAATAACGATCTTCTGTGAGGCCTTGGTATCAGTTCAGTCGAGCCGGCCCATTCACACCTAAGCGTTTCTCCTAAAGATATTCTATTTTGTATGGAATTTAACTGATTTATTCGAGTATTTCAGCAATGGTCGTCGATAGACTGATTAGGTTTTTAAGGTTGATCTAATATATCTAAAGTTCTTCGCAATTTCGGAACCGCATCGTTCAAGCTAAAATTTCAATTTCCTGATTATTTTTTTATTATTATGACCTCATTTCTTTCTGAAAGTATCAAAGCTACGAGTGTATTGCTCCCTATTCGTGTGCATAAAACTTTTTATAGTCAAGTGAATTTTATACGTAACATACCTACCTACCTATGTAAGTCACGGAAGTAAAAAACAAAGTAGGTAGGTAGGTATGCAAGTATTTTATACATACGCTACAAAAATATCCGTATCTCTACTTATATTCACATTTATTCGCAGTAGTAGTAGGTACATGATTATGAATCAGAGTATAGGTGCAGCAAAATGCTCTTAAATGTATACAGGCTGTATCTGTGAACATTTACATCCATTAAACCACGTCTTGTACCAACCGTTCTGAACAACGATCTTCTGTGAGGCCTTGGTATCAGTCCAGTCGAGCCGGCCCATTCACACCTAATCGTGGTTCTCCCAAGGATATTCTATTTTGTATGGAACACTGATTTATTCGGGTATTTCAGCAATGGTCGTCGATAGAGGTTTTAGGTTGATCTTATATCTAATAGTTCTTCGAAATTTCGGAACCACATCGTTCAAGCTAAAATTTCAATTCCCTGATTATTTTTTTATTATTATGACCTCATTTCTTTCTGAAAGTATCAAAGCTACGAGTGTATTGCTCCCTATTCGTGTGCATAAAACTTTTTATAGTCAAGTGAATTTTATACGTAACATACCTACCTATGTAAGTCACGGAAGTAAAAAACAAAGTAGGTAGGTAGGTATGCAAGTATTTTATACATACGCTACAAAAATATCCGTATCTACTTATATTCACATTTATTCGCAGTGGGTGGTACCTACATTCGCGGTCACAGAACGTCTTCAATCTTAAAACAGTTTTAACAGTGGAAGAGACGCTTCGGCATGAATGGGCCGGCTTAACCGGAGTATTACCACGTCCTCACAGAAAACCGGCGAGGAGCAGTGCATGCGCTGCGTGAGTGAGGGTAGGTACCGGAGGCCCAATCCAGGGGGTTAAAAGGTGTCCATGGGCGGTGGTAATCGCTTACCATCAGGTGATCCGTCGGCTCGTCTGCCACCTATATCATAAAAAAAAGTTATTTTAATTACCTTACCACACTTACATTGTCGTAGTTTTGGTCCAACATAGTACGAAAATAAAAAGAGACTATGTTGGATTTATGATTACTATACAAAAATTAATACCTGAAAGACGCATTGTTTAGAGTCGTTGCGTCACCCTCAATCCTGTGGCTCTACCACTACGCAATCCCCATTAGAGACGTACACTACGTGGACTTGCTTCCAATTTAAATATTAATAAACAGTATATACTTACATTTTACTTAACTTCTTTCTTTTATACACCCACTTATCGTTAAAGCCACTGGCTATCTTGCCGCTGATTGTCGGAATTTATGCATGGCGTTTCGGATCGTGTGATAAAGAATGACAAACGTTTAGGTCGCTACCGTACACTCTGATACGGCTTTAGGCAATTCGATGCCCTAGAAACATACGACACAAAATAATTATCATTATAGCAGTATATCGTATTGTGTCTCTCTCACACGTTTGTTTGGGTATGTCATTCCCGCAACACGTCGAGACACGGCGAGATCACACCGTAAGCGCGCTTGAATGTGTGCGTATTTTTATCGCAATGTGGACATGTTATTGTGTATGATTATTTCCTGCATACAGTTTGGCCTACTAATTGCTCCTTCAAGCTAAAGACTAGGGCCCTAGCCCACTTGTGCATTGTGCCTAATGGTGAATTCGGCCTCGTACTGTCTTGTGCACTAATAAGTATACAACCTCATTCAAATATGAACCTTATAGTCCTAGCATAAGGGCCGAGATGTATATACATTTTACTGTAGTTGACTGTACACTGAGCTTCAGTCACGTGCCACTGGCTAGGAAGCAATTAGTGGGTGTTATATTTAGATTTGCGGAATCATCTAAGACAAACGAATACCTATTTTTCTTCGTTGAACTTCCGTAAATGCTTTTATCGTAATTAAAAGACGGTGTCTAGATACAGATAAATTTTTCTTATTACTTACCTAAACTTAACAGATATGCTACGAGAATAGACAACAAAAACGTGAAATAGAGAATGGAACTATACTATAAGTCATAGGTGAATGTTCGCTGCAGTCATTAGGACGCAAGTGGCGTGAGCCCCAACAAAAGAAGGCGTAAACCTTCTCCATTCTGAGTGAAAAGCCATTCTCTAAACGTTAGGGTTGGTGGAAATCACTAAGAATTTTCTTTTTAAAATGTTTATGTGCGATATCCTATTCTTTCACTCTCATTACACCGGTGTAATTGAGTGATCGTTCGCAGGACTAAATGCTTAGCGGCTTTCCAAAGTCCGGATTCCTGTATTATTCGTACTATTTCTAAAAGTTAGAGCTAACTTCTATTAGCAAATGACAAGCCTTATATGAGTAGGTAGATAGGTAATCCGAAAAAGTGAAGTACCTACATATCTGCTTGAGAGGTGCAATCGACACCCAGGGCCATCTTTTGGCACAGTCTGTAACTAATACACATTAAGATTCTTGAAAAAAAGTTAACCAGTCCATTAATAAATTAAGGTAACATACAAAAATCTGTGCCCGAACCACGTAAGTAGTTATAATAAGAGCAAGCTTGTACTGTGGCCAAACTGAGGTTTTCAGTTATTAGTTAGGAAACCAGAAACAACGAAGATACCATAAACACCAATACAAATAATAAGGAACCTTCATCCACAAAATATTGTTTACTGGAATTGAATCCGCAATCCATAGAGTAATAAAGCAGGCCGCAATTCTACCCCACTCCAAACCAAGCCAATATTTGATTTCCTCTCCAAAGCGACTGAGGTAGTAGACTCTAGAAACAAATACTCGTATCGTATCTTGGGATACGACTTATTTTTAGACCGCAATCGCGATCGAGGCGCTCCAGAGAGATAGATGTTCGAATAAAGTAGACTCCCGAGTTTTTTAAAGCTAAAGTTTGTCGTAGAGTACGAGATTGAAATCTTTTCGTACCCAACAAAGCGGTCTAGGTTTTATTGGATTTTATTTGCGGTGGAAGTCGGATAGTAACGAGTTGGGATTTGGTTTGAAATCTTCTATCTATAAGTACTACATATCTATAAAGAGGTTCAGAGAAGAGGTTAATAGTCCACGTCTAAGCTTATAGGTAAAACGAAAATACGAAACACTTGCGCGTGTGTAGGTAATCGACTCCTAGCGCTGTCTAATTGGTACTGGCCGAAGTTAAGTCCGCCCACACTCCGTTTACTAGTTATTTTTGTAAATAAGACTAGAACTCCCTATTCCTATACCAAACTGGTAAAACATAGCGCTCCTAATAATATGTGATGACATATGTATAAGCGGAAAACAAATGCACGCGGCACGACCTATAGACGAAGCAAATTGACTACCTAGTTACATATACTAACTCGTCCAGCGCCGTGTACCTACTTACATATTATTCAGTCTTGCTCCTTCGATTTCACCTCGTTCAATAGTCATCTAGGTCAAAGATATCAAAAAGTAACGCTATAGACACCTCGCCTTTCTGTAGCAAACAAACGAAACGATTTCACAATAGGCTGGCTTCGGTCGGTTCATCCATCAAGATATGGTACTACCGCAGCGCAACCCAGGGCTGGAGTGAGACTGTGGCCCGACATGCAAACCTTCAAAAAGCGAGAGTATCCCTTTTTAAAAGGTCAACAGCGCAGTTGTGACGCCACTGGTTGTGGTGGGTGTCCATTGGCGGCGGTAATCGCTTACCATTTGGTGATCCGTCTGTTCGTCTGCTCTCTAGACTATAAAAAGAAGTGTTTACAGTCCCCCCATACAAGGTCATTTTTATTCCTGCCCAGTCTCGACACACAATTCATAATACAAAAGCTTTTTTTCTATGTGCCATGTGGCAGACGTGCAGATGAGTCACCTGATGGTAAGCGATTTCCGCTACCCATAGACACCTGCAATACCATTAGAGTCACAAGTTCCCTGCCAACTTTTAACCTCCTTACCCCCCGTTTGGGCCTCCTTTACCCTCACGTTCTCGGCGAAACACAACGCTGGTGGCGCTTCACGCCGGTATTATGTGAGGCATCGGTATTACTCCGGTCGAGCCGGCCCATTCATGCCGAGGTATGGTTCTTCCATGGCAAAAGGGACCTGTCACTCGATCTAAATTACGCCATCTTCTTACCTACGCATTTATTTATTTTCTCTTGCCTGATAAGTATCTGTAACCTAACTGCTCAAGCTACTTAGTACAGAGTCGGTAAATGTATGAGATGTTGTGTGAATTTATTTATTTATATTTTCTGACCCCGCTACCGAGTCCGCCCCTGTCCTTGCCGTACAATAGATCATGGCTGGGCTATTGCGGGGGCGAGGTTATCGCAATACAACCATTTATCAGTAGAAATCCTCTATCAAAAACATTGATTAGGTCTTTCAAAGATTGATTTTAAAGTAGGGTGAAGGAGGTATTAGCAACAATCTTTTTGGTACTATCTTTTCGAGTCACTCTATTGGCATTTTAACAGCAAAAGAATAATGTCATTCGTTGTGTTTTTGCAATAATAAATAACATTACTGTTCAGTGCAATAAGAATCTAATCTAATCTCTAATCTATTTTTGCCAGTAATTTATTATTACTTAGTCAATCTGCACAGGTTCCATACATATGTGGTAGATGAATGCTCTGGACAAACATTCGAGTGATGGACACTTGTGTTAGTTCTGTGACTGGGTGTATTATGTAATTTAGTATTATAAGCATCTTTTTAATTCCTCTGTTTCTTAAATTCAAGTCAGGTAGTTACTTATTAAATGTTATACTTAAGAATTTTATTTTATTAAAAAAATCATATTGATTCGATGCTCTTTCGCTACCTAGACTAGCTACTAGCTAGCAGTATTTTCTTAATCTGCTATGAATGAGCGTTTTCCAACGCTATTCGAGTACTACGAGGACACGTGCTACGACTACGTAACATGAATGTGTGGTGCATCAGTAACTCCGTCTATTAGTAATTTCTGCCTTGAAAAGCATCGATCTTATTCTACAATTAAAACTAAAAAAAATTTAACTGCAAGACTTTGTTTCAGTAATGTAAGTAGATATGGAGGCTTATATTTGGCCGTTTGGGTTGGGTCATTGGGTCGCTACGGCAACTTTTTTTCTTATTACGTTTATATTTTTTCATATGTATCATATCATTTTATCCGATCTAGGGACTACTGCGTAGCTATATGAAGCGGACGTATCTCATAGCCGACTACGACGTAGCATTCCGTAGCACTGCGGACGTAACTCGTAGCGGCGCCTACGGCGTAGCATTATGTAGCGCTGCGGTACGTAACGTACGTAACTGATAGCCGCGGCTATGACTGACGTAGCATAATGTAGCATTGCTGGCGTAACTCGTAGTCGCGGCTACGACATATCATCATGTAGCTCTGCAGACGTAAATACGCATAATAACAATCAGTGGATCACCCAGACCCAATAAAACATTTGTTTCACAAATTTTTATGAGACGATCGAAGTCAGAAACCTTAACCTGCCTTAACATTTACTTATCAGATCGTCTCACTCGTGTCGCAGCCATTCCTAGTGGAACATTTGAGCAAATGGATGTAAAGACAAGTGCGGAACCCTAAGCGGTGATTATTCGCGTTGAAAGCTTTGTTTACGACGCGCCAAAGAGCCGTAATGGGGTATAAAACCATGCCACAGTGAAGTCGAAACAGCAAAGTAGGAGCTTGAAACTAAGTTGAACATAATCAGGTACGTAGGCGATAGGTCTCATCTGACAACGGGATATTTGATGACCGTAAAAAGAGTAGTTCTACTGTGAAATTTTCGTATTACTCGTATGAGAATAGTTTAATTAAAATTTTTTGTTCTTTCAAATGTACCTATGTAAAAATTATCAGATTATTATAAGTTCTATGTGATTCACAGAAAGAACAGACGGGGTTCAAAATCTGATATGGCCCTACCATTTATGACAAATCCTTCATGATTTGACTGCTTGCAGCCCCATTAATTCTCTAATAACTCATTTATAATAAACTTTCTTCAGGTTAATATCCATTTTTATGTGATAGGTTTTCTTGATTATTCACCAAAGTGCGAATAATCAGAGATGTGTTTGGTGTATCGGTGTGGTGTATCGGTGTGTGCTATATCGCCGCCACAAATAAATTTAAATAAAAATGGTCTTGATCAATTCAACGAAAGATCAAATAATGAGTTATATAACCATTATAAACTGACTAAAATTACACAGTACATAATATCTGGTTTTAAGATTTTATAAGTTTAGGTATCTTTCTGTTGTGTGCAATAAAAGTACAATAATATTCATTAATTGAATACGATGCGCTGTTAATTCCTTTGCCAAATGCAGCATAAAAGTCAATGTAACATTTCCCACTGTGATTTATTAGAGTGTGGCGGTACAGCGAGGGAGCCAGCCAGGGTGCCCGCAAGGTCGCAACTTTTGGCCGCGGGTCACGGCCACGGCGGCCTACTTCACGGGATCAGGAGCTGTCATAACAGGGAGCCCCGGTGAGCCAATGAGATAACGACCGTAAATGCCAAGATTTATGAGCTAAAACCACTTTGGCAAGTAGCTCGGGCAGTTGTAAGTAGATCGAAATACATTCAAGGTTTTTAATGCTATTCAAGCGCACAATTGAGGTTATAGTCCTAACTTTAAATTATGCAAGTTTGAAAACGAAAGATAAGTTCAAAGAAGAAATCTGAGTAGGTTCACAAAGAGCCCTTTAGGGCGGACGCGCCAGTAAATGCGGAAGGAATTTAATTTGATTTTTCCTAACATGCTTGAAAATTCAAGTCACTTACTTACGACCAATTATGACGAACCTTTGATGGGCTTCGAGCCCTATACTCCTTATTGGGTCCGACGCTATTGATTGCTAATCGAAGTCAGGAGGCCAATTCTCGGTTTTCGCCTTCTATGTAGAGTCGACTTCCCGGTTTTCGCCTTCTATATAGACCAATAGGAGACCAAGATAAGGAATGTCGACTGTATTCTGTGTTCTCCTATTGGTTTTGCGTTCCATGAAGTCAAGGGGAGCAATAAAATTCTCGTGCACACGATATTGAAGTAGATATTTGTATGAACGAATAATTATAATACATATGAGATCTCTAAATTTGACTTCAATCTCGAGTGCACGAGAATTGCCCCCTAGGGCTCAGCAAGCAGTATTATGAAATCCCAAAACATCCACCCGGGAAACGCCGCGAAAAGAAAGGATTTTTTTTTATATAAAAGCTTTCTTACCTTTTGTAAAAGTTTTGGTCTGTTGTCAAGTTGCTCGGATTCGTTGTCATCTTTATTCGGTTCGTTGTTGTTGTTTTTATTGGAAGACTTTCTGCGAAATAAAGGAGCAACTTTATTATGGGGTAATTTATGGCGACACTTTGAAAGACAAAGGGGTGGTTACGCATCGTTATTTTTTTGGCGCGTTAATGTCAAAGCATAACCTTCAGAAAAGAATAAGCGAAAGCGACTGTAGCTTACTGGATAACATTTTCGTAGGTTAGAATTCGAGAATGCCCTTCTGGATTTTTATACAAGTTATCTAACTTGTATAAAAATCCAGAAGGGCATTGTCCTGTATGTCCTGTATGGCAGTGTCCTGTATGACTCTAGAGTACTTATGAATCTCAAAACATATCTATAGTGTAGGTACCGCTGTTTCGCAGAAAGAAGCTCAGCGTAGTTAGTTACTCTTATCATATAGTAAGAAGTTACAGAGTTACATTATAAGAAAATAAAGAAGGAAATAAACAATAAATAGACTACTATATGACAATCAAATGTGTCTCCAGTTGAGATAATGTACAGGATAGCATTTGGTCGCAACTGACTACTGAGAATAGCACAACAATACAATATTCTCAGTTAAAAAAAAACATTGTTGCCAAATGCGTGTTCCCCCTTCGCCTTTCCACCCACCTCGTCTTAAAATAGTCGGCATAAGTGCAAGGAGCCCACGTTCCGTGTAACACACGCCACTCGGCGTATATTTGCAAACAAAATAGCTAATTTAGCCCCATTCTGCGTGAGCCGCTCGCGTGCTCCGCCGCGATAAGGGCAGACATCGGTTCAAGGCTTTAGGGGTGCAGAATGACAGGCCCTGGTCGTAGACATAGTTAGATAGTAGGTATATCTATCTATATAACATAAGTAATTCTGTGGAAAAGAAAGTGTCTTCGAAAATGATTGCAAAATTTTTAATATCGAGTCTCGGCGGCATGAATTTAAATTTCATATTAAAAAATGTTTAATGCAGAAAGGCTACTATAATGTAGAAGATTATTTAGATGATAAGGATTCCTGGACATGTTAATCTCCTCGCCTATTCTATTAAATGTATAATTTGATTTTATAATTTTACTTTGACGATTATCTAAACGATATAAAGCATTGTACACATCATACTGTTACTGTAATCTTAATAATATTTTTTATTATCTGAATGAAAATTGTAATTACTGATCATAATTTGAAAAGAGTGACTACTGAGTTTCTTGCTGATTCTTCTCGGTAGAAATCGACTTTCCGAATCAGCGGTAGCTTACATAATATTTGACATTCATAAATGTTCTATAAGGACTTAAATTGAATAAAGAATATTTCTATTTCTATTTCAAGAATATAAGACGTACATTATAGTAGGGGAGCCCAAGAGGGGATTTTGGGATTTACTCAAGCGCGGCAGATTACTATACAGGCAGGTACCTTGTACCCCATTAAATACCTCCACTGAGTATGAGTCCTGTATATGTGGCCGTGCGTCAAGGATAAAGGATCAGATTAGTAAAAAAAAATTGATCATCTGAAATTCTCGAGCGCGTCAGATTAAGATAGGATAAGTTAGTTATGTGCTAAAAAGTGTATATTCCACTAATCTGACAATTTTCGATTGACGATAAGAAGTTAGTGGGTTACAAACTTGTAAAAAAAAAACGTCATCTTGACTTTCTCGAGCGTGGCAAAATTTTTTTTTATTTTTAAGGGAATAATTCAACGTTCACGAAAAATATATAATCTGACGATTTCCATAAGCCGAAGGAAGGAAAAATAATCGATAAAGTTTAAAGCGTGCAGCTATACTCTGATTTATAATCATGTAATATCAACTGACAGTTGGCGGGTTGTCGCGTTATCGTAATACAAAAATAGTGTCAGTCGTGAGTAATCGAAAAGTTCAATTGCGATTCAATTATTTTTCATTTTCTTTTCATGACATGAGAAAATCTTGAAAATTACATTTGGAGGCTGATTGATGTCCAAACTTCTAACTAAATGTACGAAGTGTGTTAAAATGTAGTCATTCAATAAAATAAATTTTAAGTATTTACAAGTAAAATAATCGAATCCAAAACTTGGTTACATAAACTCATTTTCAAAGGAGCTTAAAATTATTCAAACAACCGGCCAAGAGCGTGTCGGACACGCACATGAAAGGGTTCCGTAGCCAGAAGACCTATTTACGACGACGACGTTAACACTTGTATTTTTTATTAAACTAGTATTCTGCTTAGTCTAATAAAACACAAAAAAAATATATTTTTCATATTTATTTTCTTATAAATAAAAGTTTTGTACTTCAAAAAATATATACTGGTTTATTTGCATGCTATTTTTTCAGTTTTTCAATTCGTTAAGTTAAAAGATTTGAAAAAATAAAAAAAAAAATTTCTATTGTCAGATTAGGCCAATCCCTCCAGATAATTGTCAGATTATGAGACAACACGTTAAGGGTACATAGATGAACCATATATATCTTAATCTGACGCGCTCGACTATTTCAAAATGGCGATTTTTTTTGCTCATTCAAATAATGGCCGCGAGTTTGGGTCACATCTAAATCGTCAGATTATTATATAAGAACCTTTTTTTAGGTTCACTTAACACCCCCTTTGAAAATCTGACGCGCTCGATTAATTTTTTTTTTTTTTCCGTTTTTTACCCTTACGTACGACCACCTCCACCATGGAAACAGTCAGATTAAAATATGTATGTTTTCAAAATACGTAAGACATGGATGCTATTAATATCTGACGCGCTCGAGTATGTCCATGCAACTGTTTTTTTTTTACATTTTTGAAAATTTACAGCGACTTCCCCCACCGATGGAAGTATGGATATTATATGACATTTTTTTTTTCTTATCATGTAAGCTTCGCAATCCAATATGTCTCTTTGACGCTCGAGTAAATCCCGATTTAGCATCCTGGGCTCCCCTACTATTATGATGTCATAGCATTGCGGACGTAACTCGTAGCCGCGACGACGACGTAGCATTGTAGCGTTGCGGACGTAACTCGCAGCTGCAACTCCGACGTAGCATGTAGCATTGCGGACTTAACTCGTAGCTGCGACTACGACGTAGCATTGTAGACGTACTCGCCAGAAAACCGGCGTGCAACTCCGACGTAGCATGTAGCATTGCGGACTTAACTCGTAGCTGCGACTACGACGTAGCATTGTAGACGTACTCGTAGCCGCGACTACGACGTAGCATTGTAGCATTGCGGATGTAGCTCGTAGCCGCGACGTAGTATAGTAGCATTGAGGACGTAACTCGTAGCCGCGACGTAGTATAGTAGCATTGCGGACGTAACTCGTAGCTGCGACTACGACGTAGCGTTGTAGCATATTGGATATTGCGGACTTAACTCGTAGCCGCGACGTAGTATAGTAGCATCGCGGACGTTACTCGTAGCTGCGACTACGACGTAGGATTGTAGCATTGCGGACGTAACTTGTAGCCGCGACTACGACGTAGCATTGTAGAACTGTGGACTTAACTCGTAGCCGCAACTACGACGAAAGATTGTAGCATCACGGACGTAACTCGTAGCAGCAACTACGAATTGCATTTTATAGCATTGCCATTGCGGACGTAACTCGTAGCCGCGACTAAGACGTAGCATTACGGACGTAACTCGTAGCAGCAACTACGAATTGCATTTTATAGCATTGCCATTGCGGACGTAATTCGTAGCCGCGACTACGTTGTAGCATTGTAGCCTGTTGAACTTTCAAAAATAATTAAGTGGGTAATTGCGCACATTCGTGATATGAACGTGAGCTAGTAGGGGCAGCAACAGGTTAGGTTAGTAAAATCTGTCATTAATTCTTAATCGACGTCCAAAACATTTGGTTCAATATAACAAAATTTATCTTCAGTTACCTATAAACTCATGACTGAATGTTACCTCCAAAGCACAATATCTTTAAGATCTAGTGAGAACCTGAGACGAACAGTCAGTGGTTCGTTGCGTAACTTAATGCCGTTACGAGCAATCATGAATTAGCAGGAATCACAGGCGGATTCAATTAGCGAGATTAGTTTCGGCAATAGGAGTATCTACAGGTCTGGAAGAACGTTGAAATCAATAGGTTTATTTAGAGACCGTGTGTTGCAAGACATGAAAACGTTTTTATCATTGATATTGAATAGATATAAAAAAGAAAGTTCCTATCGAGTAGATTGTAGGGAATCGTGCTGAAATGGATACCTCGGAGGTTTTGGACAAGCAGACGGAACACCTGATGGTATGAAATTGCTGCAGCAACACCAAAGGAGGCCCAAATCGTGCCGCCAACTACTTGCGTTATTCAAGTACTTCATATAAACAGGACTAAACGTGAGGAGATTTAATAAGTACATTCTAGCACTTACTGCTTGACGTTTCGACTGCGTTACAACAGCCGTGGTCACAAGCGGACTGGAGGCGCACGGCGTCGTCTGCTACGCCCAGCTGGTGCATCTTCGGACCCTCTAATTTTTGATATTTGCACTGCCACTAAAATGTTTATTAAATCTTCTCGCGTTTAGTCCCGTTTATATGAGGTACTTGTATAATGCAACGCGAAAGTTTAAAAACATACTTGCGTAATTGACTAAGTAGTAGGCCGCTTGCATTCTCGCTTCTTGGTCGGAGATAGCGCTGCGGAGGGTCATCAGCGTCGGGGCTAGAGACATCATTAAACATACCTGTCATTTCAGGAAGCAGTGAGGGCACCACCACCTGTTTCTTGTTACTGGTGAGCAATCGCCGCTAGGTCCTTGTAGGTGTCCTCGGAGGTGGGGCGCCGCAGAGAATTAAGGCACGCTGCGAGGTCGCACTACAGGAGTTATATGTCTGGCTCACTTACTAGTGTACGATGACGAAGGAGTTGGGGCGCCGCAGAGGAATCTACGAGGTCGCACTGAGTCATATGGCTGGCTTACTATTTTGTGTAGGATGACGAGTGCTGCCGGCTTATCGCGCTTTCTAGAAGGAGAAGCCAAAAATGGTCACGGGACACTCCCCGTTAGTCCTGTAGCCAGTGGGCTAAGGGACTAACGGGGACTCGTTAGTCCTGTAGCCCACTGGCTACAGTATGTGTTAAGCTCACTTGTCAGGCAGCAGCGCGGGCGACACTTTCTTGCGCAGGTTGGCGAGCGCTGCCAGCTCCTCGCGTTTCCTGGACGGAGGCGGGGCGCCGCAGAGGATCACTACGAGGACGCACTGAGTCATATGGCTGGCTTACTTTTTTGTGTAGGATGACGAGAGCTGCTAGCTCCTGATGGGGCACTCCCCGTTATTAGTCCTGTAGCCCAGGGGGCTAAGAGACTAACGGGGAGTGCCCCGTTAGTCCTGTAGCCCACTGGATACAGTATGTGTTAAGCTCACTTGTCAGGCAGCAGCGCGGGCGACACTTTCTTGCGCAGGTTGGCGAGCGCTGCCAGCTCCTCGCGTTTCCTGGACGGAGGCGGGGCGCCGCAGAGGATCACTACGAGGACGCACTGAGTCATATGGCTGGCTTACTTTTTTGTGTAGGATGACGAGAGCTGCTAGCTCCTGATGGGGCACTCCCCGTTAGTCCTGTAGCCCAGGGGGCTAAGAGACTAACGGGGACTCGTTAGTCCTGTAGCCCACTGGCTACAGTATGTGTTAAGCTCACTTGTCAGGCAGCAGCGCGGGCGACACTTTCTTGCGCAGGTTGGCGAGCGCTGCCAGCTCCTCGCGTTTCCTGGACGGAGGCGGGGCGCCGCAGAGGGTCACCAGCGGCGTGGGTGTGGGCTGGGTTGTTCGTGAGAGTAGCCTATAGGGAATAAAAATATGATATTTAGTGAGACAGGAAATTTTTGAAACTATATTTATCTATATTTCGGTTCTAGACGCTGAGCCAGCTGCTTTAAATACGGCTTAGGGGAAAACTGGTTACTGTTCTAACTAACCTAACCAATATTTTTGTGATGATTATACTGACTAAACTCGACTGGACGAAAAAATATTGGTTATTAAGTATGCGTTAAGAAAGTCGAGACAAGGAACTAACAGAGTTCCTATGCCTATAGGGATCTACCGTAGGGAGCTATTTACATACCCTATGAGCCTATGACGCAAGAGAGAGTCGACATTATTTATTTTCACGACTTTATTGACAAATTTTAACTATGATTTACTTAGGTAACTATGACTACTCCCGACGATTTTTTTCATCACGTTCAGAGTTCTCAAAAGTCGAGTTCAATAACGATAATAAAAATGACGAACTCGACATTTGAGAACTTTGAACGTGATGAAAAAAATCGTAAAAAAGTCACGCGTTATGCAAGAATATTCCCAAAATTTTCTGCTTATAAACATTTTTGATCATATTCCTCCCGCTAGAATGCGCATTGAGTGTGGCGGACACACTGAGATGATTTTCGTATTTAATTAGTTTCGAAACATCCTAGTGTAGGTATGTAAACTACCTTGATATTTTTTTTATCTTGTGACTTTACACGTATCCCGAAAACAATGTTTTATTATTAGGGTCATTCTAATCTATGAGTAAAAAAGTGTAACGCGTTAGAACAACATATAAAATTCTTATTAAGTTGGCCATGTTTAATCTAATTCAAAAGATTATACCTTATATTACACTTACGCAAAAATAAAAATTTAATTTGAAAGTACAATTTCTTTCAAAAAGCGAAAATGTCACAGATTCGTCATGTCCTGTGTATGTAACCTGCTACACATTCAAATATCTTTCTTTTGAAAAAAATATTTATAGTCATTTCTTAAAACCGATTACTAGATTATAAGTTTCAGAGAAATATGTGCTATTCGCACCATGTTTCAAAGAAAAAACAATAGCAATATTTTTTTGATAAAACGTAAGTTTAGGTGTGTAACGAGTTTTCGCATCATTTCAGTGTATGTGGGAGTTTTTGTAAAAAAAAGTGGTAACATTTTCTCGAGGGGTTACTATTTTTCTTTTGCAGCATCAATGGACTTTTCCAATGTCACCTGGGTTGTTGTTATGTTGTATTTTTTTCACTGAGGCACAAAAAATACATTTATGTGTTGAATTCTGATGTGTGAAAAGTTCGAGCGTCATTTCTGGTCGGAATATAATTCGGTAAGTACGATAATTAAAATTATTTTGCAATTTTGTGCGCAAGTCCTATTGATAGCAAAAAACAAAGATTGGATTATGTCAAAATTTAACCTCGAAATTTGGCGGTTATCACGTCAAACTCTTGCTTTTGTCATTTCTGTGTACCCTCATTTCTGTGTATGGTATTACACAGAAATGACGATCATACACAGAAATGATTAGGTTAGCTACTTAGGTGCCAGTTAGGTACCTAGTAATGCTGTTAATATAGATTTTAGAGGTAAACCGTTTTTAGGGTTCCCTACCTAAAAATAAAATACTAAAATGGGACTTTATTCAAGAGACTTCGCTGTCTCTCCATCCGTCCGCCCCTCTTTCTGTCACCAGGCTGTATCTCATGAACCGTAATAGCTAGACAGTTGAAATTTTCAGGGATTATATAAGTATTTCTGTTGCCACTATAACAACAAATAGTAAAAATAAAAATCAATATTTGATGGTAGCTCCTATACAACAAACGTGATTTTTTTAACGTTTTTTATTCCATATTAACAACGGAAATAGATAAGATACTTAAAATGTTTACAAAATATTCAGTTTTATATAAGAATTATAAATAAATAATTAAATTAAAATAAAATAAATATTACAGGGGGACTCCTGTAAAACAAACGTGAATTTTTGGCCGTTTTTACGGAACCCTTCGTGCGCGAGTCTGATTCGCACTTGTCCAGTTTTATAAAGTAATTGCATTCTTTAATTAAATACACTAGTATTATAAAAAAAAAATCTCCATCCGAGTCTTCATTGAAAAAAAATTGTTGAATTTGTAGATGATCTGTAACATGAATGTAGATTGAAGACTGGCGTTTATTTATGACATAATCAATGTGCTGTACTAATTCTCCATCAATATTCGATTATTGGACTCCCACCCACCCACTCGTACTCTTAAACATCAAACCGCCTTCCTCAAAGTAAAAAAATCCTCAATTTTTTCAATGAATACTCAGATGAAGAATTTTTTATAAATACATATTTAAAATGTTTTATAATTAATATTAGAAGTGCCATGTTAGTAATAACTCATTATAATTAAAAGACTGACTGAAATGAATAATCCTAAACTACTGAATTATTATTTAAAAAATACACAATACAATTAGTACACAGAAATGATAATCATTTCTGTGTATTAATTTGTTTGATTTTTTTTAGTCTAAGCTTTAAATAATTTTCTAATAATATTGTTTTTTTATGATAAGAAATACGTTGTTTTTTTAAGTTTGTATTAGAAACTCATGTGAAAACTGTTTTTACCATTTTTTTTGTCAATGTGATCATTTCTGTGGATATTTTGATCATTTCTGTGTACGATCTTTTTTAGTTTTTTATTTTTTTTAAATAAATTATTGATTATTAAACTGTGTTTCAATATTATTTGTATGCACCTAACTAAAAGTGATATAATTGTATAAAAAATATTCATTTTTTGATTGATTTTTGTTTTTTCATGCTAGATTAGAATGACCCATTAAATAAGTAACTATTTACATTATGATAGAATAATAACTTAACAATCCTACCTTAAAATCAAAATGCAAATTTCCATAACATTACCTACCTAACTAGCTATATAGCTCTATGTAAGGTAACTTAAAAAATATAAAAACAAGTTCGCATGTCAGAATAGAGAGTCATCAATGTGATAATCATATATATCGTTTAGTTTCAGTTCCTTCATGTAATTTAGTAGAAATCTTTTAATTACTTTAATAAAAAATATTCCATTCTACGATAAATGGTCAATTGTTGTTCATAATTTAAATGAAAATCCTTTAAAGGGAAAATCTTTGTCAGCTTGATCCCAACTTCGAAAATATTTGTGATTTCGTTATCACGTTAGTTCTATTTACCTATCTATTATTTACATTATGGACTATAAGATTCTGTTTAACAATCCTAAGTACCTAATACCTAAATTCCTAACTGTTCTAATAATTAATTCACATTGCTTCCTCCCGTATTCCGTAGCCCTCAACATCCAATTTCCCATCCGTCAACAATAGCATCGAACATTTCATTCATGAATCCCATTGTCTTACCTCTTCGAGGCCGGCGTGCGTTTGGAGAGCAGCGTGTACTCGTGACTGGAGGTGGACGGGAGGCTGTGGTTGTTGTTGTTGTTGGGGGGGTAGTAGGCGTCGTCGTCGCGGTAGACGAGCGCCGGCTTGAGCGGCAGCAGCTCCACGGCCTCGGGGCGGCGCGGCGCGGACATGGCGCGGGCATGTGCCGCCGCCGGCCGCTTGCAGCCCACTGAGAGATGTGACCTTGAAAATGCTGCAGCGTAGTGCTGGGGCGACGCCGGTGCGTCGAGATGATTCGGTCAATTTATTATTTTAGTTTCGCATTATAGTGAAACTAGGTTTTGCCCGTGGCTTCGCTCGCGTCCTCACTTCCCTAAAATGGCGGGTTAGAAAGGGGCAAAAAGTAGCCTATGTTACTCTCCATCCCTTCAACTATCTCCGCTTAAAAAATCACGTCTAATTCGTCGCTCCGTTTTGCTGTGAAATAAAGACACTTTCCCAATTTATAATATGGATTACCGCCGGCTACGGCAAGGTCGCTATGTCACTTATTACTAGGTCAGCTACGCTTTGCCCATTGCACTTTATTGGTATCATCTATCTCTCATCTTATCATGTAAAATTATATCACATAAACATATGGAGTGCAATAAAGAATATGGATACCTATGAATATAATTCCCGTTTGCGTTCAAAGTACCTATACGCATATATAAGTAGTACGCTTAGATCATGATTGAGAATTTGGGGAGTCTGGCAATTTGTATCACTGTAAATTACCTATATTATAAGCGTGTCATTCCTGGTTAGGAGGGCGCTATGTTTTGCTGTGAAAGTACCGGAGTCGTACCGTCATGTCATCATTAGGATGATCAAACGTGAATCCGTTGTTGGATGTCCATGGGCGGTGTCAACCATTTTGCTCGTCTGCCATTTATCACATAAAAGGTGCAAGTGTAGCAATGTCTCGCCAAATTCGTCATTGGAAGAAATTTTCGATCTCCAACATTCGGCAAAAGCTCATCCCTATCCGGCGAAGGGGAGGAGGCGCCCGGCACACCGGGGCGGCCCGGGCCGCGCACGCGCGCGCCCTTGCGCGGCTGACACTTGCATCACCTGTGTGCGTGCAAAAACTGACCCGAAATGCTGTGGGCCTTATTGCGTCCACTGTAAAGGACTGCGTCAGGAGCGCCGGCTTTTAGAATACCTATGAGAGTCATTTTTCGAGATCTAAATTTCGTGGCAGTTCTAAAGTCCAATATTCCTACGAAATTAACATTTTAAACATTAGAAAATTTGTTCTTTTTTATGATGTTAGGATGGCACCTGGTGGATAGCGAGCGTCACAGGTGCGCTGCCAACCTTTAAGCTCCTTTCCCTCCAATTGGGCCCCCGGTACTCTCACTCATTCCAAGAAACTTAGCGCAGGCGCTGCTTTACGCCGGTCTTCTGTGGGACCACCACGGTCTTACAATATACCGATTATAAGGAAGGCTTTTCCATACTTAAATTACCTAACTATACAACTTTTAACACACACGTTACACAACGTTGTACCTACACATATATCATCATCATCTTTCTGTCCTATTCCCAGGTTGTGGGGTCGGCGCAGCAAGTATTCTTCTTCTATTCGTCTATGTCATTCGCCATTGTCATCCACCCCCTTTTCAGTCATAACATTCTTCATTTAATCCATCCATCTCTATTTCGGCCGCCCTCTGTTTCTCATTTATTTTGATGACTCCGAAATGTGGTGAAGAGCCACTGGTCTAATGTGTGTCCCACACAAAGTAAAGTTTGCTCTTGTACATACTATGGAAATCAGAAACAACAATACCAAAAACCCCGGCTCAACAGAAATATCTGTTTCATCAACCAACATTTATGTTGGTGCGGGAATCGAGCCCGCGACCGCTGAGTTTAAACCACTACGCTAATAAGTAGGTACGGGTCGAGTAGGTTATTAAAAAGTGACCCGTTCAAACCCTACAGGAGGCTGAATTACCTACTTTCAATTTGATCATTAAGTTCTGGAAGTTGGAAATGATGGACCTTATTTGGTAACGGTTCTTACTAAGTAGGCCAAAATACCATTTAGGTATACAGGGTGTATCTGTGAACATTTACATCCCTTTAACCACGTGTTCTACCAACCATTCTGAACAACATTTGTTCTATGACTTTTGAAAATTCACATAAAAAATTTTCATCTTTCCATACAAAGTCGGTCACGTGACTTGGTCATTTAATTTGTATGGGGAGTCGGAAAATTTTTCGAAGAAATTGGAAAAGTTGTTGAACAAATGTTGTTCAGAATGGTTGATAGAACACGTGGTTAAAGGGATGCAAATGTTTACAGATACACCCTGTAGAAGCCAGTTCATACCACCTTTGCAGTACCTATTAGATATAAGGGAATTTAAGTATAGGTAAGTATATTGTATTTTAAATTAACTTATTGGACTAGTATTGTAGGTATACCTACTTATGCAATGTTTTTTGTGGGTATAACTTTCTTAATTAAACTGTAAGTATGTCCATGCAATACCACAAATTATAAACACACTCTTCATTTAAAATATTCTCTACTAGCGCTCTACGACCGTGTAAGACCCGTGGGGAGGGCAACATCAAAAAAAGTCATCCCTATTATATAGTCACCAAAATCTTCATGTATTTTAACAATTTTTCAGGGCGGAACAAGTACGAAGTCACCCCCAACTTTGCGCGTTAGCAAGAAGTCAGTATGGGCAGGCGGCGTCAGGTCGCGTTACCGAGTAACTAATAAAGTGCAAAAAGGGAAACTTCACGAGGCGCCGTCTGTACCTCAGAGAGAATAAAAGCAAATATACTCTGACAATGAAGTCGTGAAATTAATAAGGATCTATTAAGAAGTTCCCTAGTGATATAACTAATGGGAACATACTCTAAGGCGTAAGCGGCAGTGGCGCCATCAATTAATTAGACTTTCTTGATAATATTCCAACGCTGTAATATTTTGTTAATAGACAATGTTATTTTTGTCTATGGTTTCTACCGTCAAAAATGAATGAACTACAGGAACTATCAACCAACATTTTCATTCACAATATGTCAATCAATAATGTTGTCAATGTCACTTTGTGATGTCACTTCTGTTTTAATATCCTCCAGTGTTTTATGTTTTAATTTCTCTTATTGTATTTATATTCTAATACAAAATCTCATTTAAAAATATTTCATAGTTATTGATACCATTTTGAGGTAAGGCTTAGAAAAAATAAGTAAGGTCCCAATTTGTTTAAAATTAAAAAAATACCTACTCAAGTCCTACTTCCTTACATTTCTTTACCATTTTGATAATTTAATACCTACTTTTATTTAAATGTAAATATAATTTTATTCATAATTAACTTTATGTTGCATCGTTTAAGATTCACTTTCGCTTGCACTCAATGGTGCAATCTGGAATGAATGAATCATCACTGAATCAGAGAAAGAAAACATTGTTTATCTAAAATGTAGATACGAAGTTGGAGACTAATTTAATTTAATTTTTTAGACAACCACGTGTTGGAAAAGTATTACTAAAGTACTAACTGTATTTTTCACACACATTTGATTCAATGTTCATTGAGGAAATTGACAAGTTGTAGAAACTCAGATGTGGTTGTCTGTACTTAGCTATATTAAGACAAAATAATGTTATCCAATTATTTATTGTTACAGATATACAGAATACAAAATAAACCATAATGATGCAAGTAGACGATGAAGGAGAACGCTTTGGCGCCATTCATCACAATTCACAGAATGAACAACAGATAGATCAAAATAGGAGCAATGATTCAAACTTTGAGGTTGATTTTTTTTTCTTATGATAAAAAATTACTTTAAAATAATTTGACTGGCTGGACGGCGCATTTGGTAGTGAACTAGTGAACCTGCCTCATACGCCAAAGGTTGTGGGTTCGATCCCCACCCTGGACAAACCTGGGTATATTAAATTTTTATCCCCTGTTGTCTGATATCATTAAAGTACTTAGTATGGACTCAGGTCAATGTATGAGATGTTGTGAGAATTTATTTATTTGTTTTATTTAACTAAGTATTTCTAGTACATTTAATGTTGTAGCCCCTGAAACTTATTATGTAATTAAATTTTATGTTCTCTCTCTCAGAACTTCTCTCTCGTTCTCTCACTCTTGTGCAGAATTTTCAATAAAGCATTTTATATTTCCATTTTCAGAGTGGATCTGTATCTTCACTGCATAGGTGCACGTCAGAAGAAGCAAAAATGCTCTGTATTTACGATTTAGCACAAAAAATTAAACAAGGTGGCGAACATGATATTGGAGGCACTTACACAGGAAATGAATCTGACTTATGGTTCTTCTACTCAACTTCAATATGTCCAGGGCAAAACTTTTTGCTTAACATCTTTGTCTGCCATAGAAAAGTGGGGAATTTTTCCATAGGCATTAGTAATTCAAATGAACTAACACATACACAGGTACCAAGTGAGATTTCGGGAAGGAGTGTGTTGCCCCGCAATTTGACGTGGAATATGTTATAGAAGCTCACAACCAAACGAAATCTATCATATTAAAACGTTTTGCTTCACAGAAAATGATGTAGACGTATTTGAAGCAAATACTCTTTTGGTTCCTATACTGTGGTCATGAACTCGAGCCACACAATTAATAATGACGTCATTAGTTCCATAAAACTCCAACACGACTTCAACACTCTTCTGGTTAAAAAAGAAAAGTCTGATTTCTTGTTAGTGTCAGCAAGTGGCAAAAAATTCCCAGTCCATAAAATAATCCTTGTAGCTCACAGCTCCAAATTAAGAACTCTAGTAAAAGATGTAGACACAGAAACATTTATTGATATAAAAGATAGTGATATGGAATTACTTCTACAGTTTTTGTACACTGGAACAATCATAGATATATACAAGCAGGATAGCATGAATTTGCTGAGGATTGCTGATAAATTTAAGTTACAAAATTTGTTTCTGCTTACACAGCATATCCTTAGTGAACAGATAAATATTGAAAATGCTGTGGAAATAGCCCTTTTATCACAGAAATATAAATTCGATGAACTGCGACAGAAAGTGTTTAGCTACATAAAAAGCAATCCGAAAGTTATGGCGACTAAAAGTTGGAAGGATCTGAACGATGTTGAGCTCACTAAACAGCTAATTGAACACATCTACGCAGGATCCTGTTGACACAAGGCGCGTACGTGTTGTAATATAAGTTAGCTATTTTTTCCTGCTGAAAGTTTTTAGGAACTGCTTCAAACATTAAGTTGCTAACTCATCAAAGTACCTATACGTTGGTATGTTTAAAATAAAATACAGTTTCTTTACTTCTGGTTAACAAGTTCAGCCCTTTATAATAATTAGGTATAATCTCTTTATCGTATTCTGTTTTAATCATTAATGTGTATGCAAGGTCTTCCTTGAAGTATAGACGCACTATATTTTGTTACATCATACTTGTTGATTGTGATACACTTATCATCTATTTTTAAATATTATAGTATTAGAGCAAAGTATATGCCTACCTATTGTTATTATTGAAGAAAAAGTGTAGTTAATATTTTTTTAAATAAAAAATTGTCTTAAATTGTAAGACATTTAGTCATAATTAAAATTATTGTATACTACCTAAATACTATGTTTCTATTATTATTACCTACATACATCGAATGCATATTCTTAATCGCACAAAAACCAAATACCGAGGTGGTATTGCTTGTAGCAATTTCTTCCAGACAACTTTCGGGTGTACAGAGAGATTAACATAAGAATCGATGAGTAATAGTGCTAGCTAGTCTGACGAACCTAGTGGAGCTAGGCTACTAGCAGCTAGCAGCATTTTTTTAATTCTAGTTTTCTCTTACATCGCGCTTAAATAATAAAAGAAATGTCTTAAACTATTACGAAGTTCCATAATATTAAAACCAATGGGGCTACCATACCCTATGACGTATGCGACAGTGGCGCCATCAATTAATTTCATGACTTTCTTGATGCATTAAGTTTTGGCAGTGGCTGTCCAAAAAAGCCCAAGATTTTTTTTTCAATTGCCTGCTGCTTTACCTATACCAAGCTGATGATTACCTACCTATTCCATTTTCCCCTCAGAAGAATTCTAATTATACAGTCCGAGTTTTCCCCCATTAATGGGATGCGGCGTTGTGAACTTTGAGCATTGAATTACTGCTCTGATAGCATTTGCCTAACCTCAATTTGCTTAACACGTAATAGGACGTTGTAGAGAAATAGTTCACAAAGCCCCATTAACAGTTAAGCATTTGCCGCTGCTTCATGTAGGTACTACTATAGATCTCTGTGCAGTGCAAAAGTAGCACTTGCGTCTCAAGCATAAGGACGGTCCTAAAAGGGCGCACATGACAGTGGTATGTTACTAAATTCGCAATTTAGGCGGCTCTGCTCACTATCGCTTGTAAGCCGCGGCCCTTTACAATATCCGGGCATGCATGAGGAAAAGTGGACTCGATCAAAGGAAGCATCCCAAGAGGCAGAGACTAAGAAAATGTTGACGGCCACTGGTCTAATAAAAGAATGAACTACGTTATTTGAGTGAATGATTGTAAATTGAACCATAGACAAACCACTCAATTTTGACAGCTATTTTTTTCTTTCTCACTTCCTCACCCCGTTTACCGCCCCGTCCCCCGTCAAGCGTGGCTAATCAAGGCACGAAAAGGTTTGTCAGCGATAATTAAATTCGTCTTTCTACATCGTATCGGCATTAATTCGGCTCAAAGTTGTTAATACTGGTTAGAATCGTTTATGGTTAATACTATTTATAGTAATAAATCTATATTTAGCCACAACAAGGCGTTCAGAATTGTCTGTAGACAGTGTACATTCCTATGCGTTCAATGCTGTGACCATTTCAGTGTTTCCCTTGTGGATTTAAGTAATTTGTGTTTTTTAGGAAAATGAGCAGCTCGGAGGAGGTATCTTGGATTTCTTGGTTCTGTACCCTACGCGGCAATGAGTTTTTCTGCGAGGTAAGTGGCTGGAACAATCAGATGTTTCATGTGGAGCAGATGGTGTTGGGTCAGGATATTGATCTAACTTGTCTTTCAGGTCGACGAGGACTACATTAATGATAAGTTCAACTTGACTGGGCTGAATGAGCAAGTGCCCCACTACAGACAAGCCCTTGACATGATCCTAGATCTGGAGCCTGGTGAGCATTTGTTTTCTATACTCCTAGTCACCTGTTACTGTCACTATTACATTGGTACATTTCTATGTACATATCTAATAACTTAAGTAATGTGCTCTGTTTACTATTGATGAAAATCATTGGAAACAAAGTCATAATGATTTTATTACTTTTTTGTTACTATTGTATTCTTTAAATTTTCTTTATCTCCAAAATAAGAACATGAATGTCCTAGTTCTCATCAGCTAATTCCTTATCTATGGTATCAGTTAATGCGTTGTTCAAGTAGTCTTTACTGTAATGTATTCTTATTGACTAATTTTTTAGGTTATAATAATTTTATACTGTTTGTTGTAGATGATGACCTGGATGATAACCCTAATCAGTCGGATCTAGTAGAGCAGGCTTCTGAGATTCTATATGGGCTAATTCATGCTCGCTATATTCTTACAAATAGGTAAGTTCAATTGAAAGTTTTAGTTATGGGCCGATAAACCAACCAAAATGATTTCTAAAAAATCCAGTAACTCAATCTGATAATGACGAAAGTAAAAGTCAAGTGTCAGCCTATATACTGTCCCACTACGGGGCAAAGGTCACACTCATAGAAATCAAGTCATTGCTACTATTGCTTGACCTGGAAAACCCAGGACCCCGAAGATCTCAATACGTTGACACGAGTATGTTTAGGTGAATTTTTCATCATTCCAAATACATTTTTCATTCATCAGATTCAACAAATATTAATAGATTAAGTAGACAGATTGTAGTATCCCAACATAAAACTCAATATTGCGAGAGTAGTTAGCCAAAGGAATTAAATAAGTGGGAATGTCAATAGTCCAATTAATTAAAAGTTTTAAATTAAGAAAATTTAATTTTTTTACATAATAATTGTTAAAATTGCAGAGGTATTGGACAAATGCTGGAGAAGTTTCAAGCTGGTGATTTTGGACACTGCCCACGTGTCTACTGCGAGTGCCAACCTATGCTTCCACTAGGTATAACATGCATACTTTAATGATTTCTTTTAGATAAGTCAGTGTAAAGTTAATCACAGCCATAAATTATAGCAGAGCAGTTGTAACTAATCTGCATTAAAGGTCAAAAAGTATGTTGGTTTGCCATGGATGAGACGTGTAATTAATGCGCCAGACAATCACACCAATCATCCTGGTCTCAAACTTGGGCAACCCCTGTACTATGGACCAGATGACAATAATTAACTGGGGTCGTCAACTCAGAACACCTAGACCCAAGAAAACTTATGTTGTTTTCTAAATTGACTTGACCGGGAATCAAACGTGGGACCTTTCGCGCTTCGGGCGAGCACCTTAGTCACTGCGCCATCGAGGCCGTCAGCCATCCATGTTCACAAGGCTAACGTTTATAATATTTTTGTGTTCTAGGATTGTCGGATGTTCCTGGAGAGGCGATGGTGAAGCTGTACTGCCCGCGCTGCATGGACGTGTACACGCCGAAGTCGTCGCGCCACCACCACACCGACGGCGCGTACTTCGGCACCGGCTTCCCGCACATGGTGTTCATGGTGCACCCAGAGTACCGTCCCAAGCGTCCCGCTTCACAGTTTGTACCTAGGTAAGCGTTTGAAATAGAAATCTTTATTGTTAGTTTGAAACTTACACATTTGATATCCATTTGATCAATACAGATCCATCTTATACAGAATCTCCTATTGACCTATTTTTGACACTGATAAATTATTCATACAGAAAAAAACTAATATTTTATTCATAAATACAACTTTGTACGAAAATGATTTTCTCTATTATGAATGTACTACAATGTATCAATGATCAAGTTGGTAATAAAAAAGGTAAAATGATTTCTTTTTTTTATGATATAGGTGGCAGACGAGCCGACAGATCACCTGATGGTATGCGATTACCGCCGCCCATGGACACTTGCTATACCAGTGGTGTCACATGTGCGCTGCTTATATTTTAACCCCCTTTTCTCTGGATTGGGCCTCCGGTACGCCTATCACGCCGCGAGACACAGCTCTTGCACTGTGTGAGGATGTGGTATTACTCCGGTCGAGTCCATTCATGCCAAAGCGTGATTCTCCCACTGTTGATACATATTTTATGAAACTATACCTGTCCAAAAATGCCCTTTGCACTGTTAAAGAGTGGGCAGTGGACTTTTTTTCAACATTTGTGTCACCGACCACCTGGGATAGACAGCAGGAATAAGCCCAAAGTCTGGGGCCATGTAGTATATCAGTATGACAAATCAGAAATGTTCCGACAGGTTGTACGGGTTCAAGATCCACCCGCTCGCATACCAGATCCAACAGCAAGCAGCGGCCAGCTTCAAGGCGCCGCTCCGGAGTGTCTCCTCCTACAACAACGGTAAACGCTAGGGCCGCGTCCCGCGCGACTCGCGCCCGCGCCGCTGATACAGACCTCCTCCGGCACACCAGGGCGCATGCCCACAGTGCCCGTTCATGTCATGTTTACCGAGGATGCGTTCGGATTTCACGAAATACGAAGCCTCTAATGGTTCGCTCGACTAATTACCGTGCGAAACCTTTATCAGCAGTCACTAGCTGATAACTCTTGCTCAAAAGTTTAACGTATTTCGAAAGTAATCGAATGCATCCCGCGCTGCCTGTGATGCATTTAAGTACAACAAAAATAATGCATGACATGTTCTATACTGAACTTCGAATACTTTTTCGGTTCAAATGTGCCCTGGTGTTGACCGCCTTTGACAAATAATAGAAAATGACGCCCGCGCGTCCACAGAACGTCACAGAATAGGTTGTCTTATTTGGTGCTGTCTTTTTGGTGTCTCGATCCTTCTGTGCCCTGAGCTTGTTCACATTGCGAAGTTGACGTACGAGTACCATTGCCAAAATAGACCCTCGGTTGCTCAGTCAGCTCGCAATGTGACGTTTTGTGTTCCTTCTGTTTCTATAAATCTAACTTTCATGCTTGTATAGCTTCGCCTTATCCTGGCAGTTTGGCTTTCGTCGCCTGGATAAGGAATGTGTTATCGAAAGTAACAGAGACAGACTTCACTGTACATAGCTCTGTATGCAAAGGAGTGTCTGTATCAAGTAACACTGTAACATTCAACAACTATATCACTAGATGAAGGTCTAAGGTGAAAGTAAATGACGGAAGATGTTATGAATTTATCTTATTTCTTTCGTAAGCTGTTGCTGCTTTACATGACTTGCTAAACCACTTTTTTTCTGAGTTTGTTTTAGAAAACACATGTCATCAGATAATTGAATGAAAAACATAAGGACATGACAAAAAAGTCATCTCTTATTCATGACAGTGGGCAAGGAATATTTAAAATGATAATGCGTGTCGATAATCGTGCGCAATGATAATCCGTTGTATGTAAGAATAGCAATATATTGTATTAACTATTCTATGAACAGTATTGACCTATGGGGTCCACAGAATCTACAAATAATCATATTCCCATTTCATCCCGCCATTTCATTGTCTCCATCTCGCATTGTTTTACTTTGAAGCGAGTGCAGGTAAGCCAGCAACAGCGTCAGATCATCATTCGCCGTTAAATATAGTACATAACTCACGCGAACACGACCGGCGCCGACCCACGCAGTTACACTTACCCTAAACATTGGCGTTGTCGGATACATTGTAGCTAATTACATTATTCACAAGTAAGTTCGATATAAATGTAATGTAGTTTGCATATTTAAAAAGTAATTAGGTTCTAGGGTTATGTAAGTTTTTATTTTTATATCCACAATCATTACGATAGTGCATAGATGTTCATTTCACATAACGCGTTTGCCTCGTGAGATTTATACTTTATTTCGTTTCTGTATCGGTTCCAGTAATTTTAAATAAATAATATGACAACTATTGGCCTTTTTTCTTGCTTATCCTGCATGTTAACCACATGTTTCCTTCTGCTGAACGCATTCGTTATGAAAATGGATTTTGAGCGGCACTTTGACTTGCAAACAAATAACACTAGTCATGTAAACTGTAATTACGAAATTGCAAAGACAATTCATTACAAGAGTAGCCATTTAGCTAGAAGAGTATTCGCTATTAGTCGAATAACAGTAGAGATGCTATGTGACTGCTCATGCGTTATTGGGCTAATTGATTTGGCAAGACTAAAATTGCTTGATGAATCTTTGCTTATTTTGTAGCCCAATATAGTTTGAGCGGACCGTGAGTGGTATTTCTGTAGGGGAAGAACGTCGTATGTGTCGTCAAAAGTAGGTACCTACTGACAGTCCCGATTAGTGAACTAACATTTTAATGGAAAAAATGTTTGTTTGCCGCAGAAACGAAGACTACCAGTAACATTCCAAAATGATTATATACCCACCGAGTGCGCGCCTCCAGGGCTCATGACCCTGCAGCGACCCCGCCGCCGGCGCCGGCGCGGCTCTAATACAAGCTATCTCGACTCTTGTTACTATGACTAATAATAATAATATTTATTACAATTACTCCTTATTTAATGACAGCTAATCAATTAAAAAGTTATGTTTTAAATTCAATAAAGTTTATTTTTACGTTTTCTGTATTATGCTTTTTCATTTGGTTTTTTGCCTAAAAACTTGAATTAAATTGATTCCATAACATAAACCTCATAATGATTAACAATATAAATGCCAAAAAAATCATTGTCCATACAAAATAACAATCACAGATAAGTACAACAGTTACCTAATAAGAAAAAACACACTTCAAGTAGGAATTAAGTATTCACACAACTGACGCATCAAGTCTGCATTGTTGATCTCTTTGAATGCGCCTGACTGTATCAAAGATGCATTTTTCTTTATGAATTTAAGTGCTGCTATTTTGAGAACATCAGAATTGTACATGTCTGCTACAATAAATATATCAATGGCATTTTCTACAGATAGCTGCTGGGCCAGAGCATATTGTGAGATCTCTCTCAGTCCCTTCAAGTTGTATCGATCAGCCAGCATCAGCATATTGAAAAAGTTGCAATTTTCTAAATCCCTAATGGTCCCTGTATAAATGCTCTCTAATATACACTGAAGGTCCTCCTTGCCCACATCAACTAATTTCACGCAGCCATTTTGGCTTTCAGCTGTTTCCTCCTTTAGCATAGCTTTAAACACTTCACTATGAGCTCCTATTATTAATTTGTGAACTTTAAAGGTGGCCCCATCTGCAGACTCCATAACAAAGTCTGATCCGACAGGATCGTCAAGCAAAGCACCAAAATCATGGTTCAGTTTCACTTGATGAATCAAACTCTGATCGAGGCATTTGTCATCAGAGTTGTTAAAGGAAATTGCTATGAACAGTTTTCTGTCTTTTAGTATGTCTATATCAAAGGTGTTGAAGCTGTATGTGGTAAGATAATTTTGACACATTTCTTTTGTTTTCTTGAATCTGAACTCCTTCAGGGATTGGGAAAGGTAGACAGCACCATTTCTCTTATCTAATTTCATATCTGTGCTCCGGCTAATAGATATGCTGAACATACTCTCTTGGCGGTTGCAGACAAAGATGTGTAAAAGATAAATGTTATTGACATTTTCAGTTTTATACACAAACCAGTAATCAGCCACATCCTGGATGTAAGTACCACCAATATCATAGAAGTTGGGACGATGGAACTTTTGGTAAATGTTCTCAAGGCACATCCACTTTGCATCGCTTGTCTGGCAAACTTTGTGTCCGTAAATAACGCTCGTGTTATCCTGAAAACAATAAATTGCTTACTAAAAATAAAATATAACAATGATAAGAAGTCTTATAATTATATTGATTATGGATTTATACCATCATAAATAAGTTAGAAGACCTACACAACACCACGTTTTAAAGATACATTAATTGTGCAACATTTTAGCAAAATATTACTCATCAGTCGTCACAGTGAGGTCATCTTAAACAGAAAAAGAAAGTAATGAATTAGTTTTTTCCTTACCGGCAAAAGTTCACAACTTTCTACTTCCATATCGTAATATTATGCAGGTATTAAGATTTCAAATAATAATCTGTAAATAAAATTAAATAAATCCAATGTGTGTGCAAAGAAAACACTTGCTTGACAGTTGACAGATCACATATGTTTTTGACGCACCACAGACTATCCAATTTTTTTCATTGATAAAAAAAAAACTGTCAAGAAAGTCTAGAAACAGGATTTTTAGGAGTTCAACCAATGGGGCTACCATACCCTTTGACATAAGTGACAGTAGCGCCATCAATAAATTTCAATTCACGCACGCCACGCCGCACGAGTCACCACGACTCACGACGACATCTTTAAAAAGATATATAATTATTCTTTGACATCTATGTATCAAATGTGTATTAAGCAAATAAATAATGTTTCTGTTTAACTTCATAAACTAACTTTACATGGACTTTACAACTTATCTACTTTTTTATTACCTATAGTTGTTGTAAAGGTCGCATGACCTTTTTGTAGGTGATAGTAAGAAACGTGTCCATAAAACGATAGTAATGCATCAAGAAAGTTAAATATTACGTCATAGAGTATTATGGCAAACTCTGTCGTGAAAGCGGTATATAGTGGCGCCATCAATTGATTTCATGACTTTCTTGACAGAGTATATAAAACATATTTTTTTACTGGCAACTTTTATCAATATGCAACCACGAATTGTCAAAATGACATGTTGACTTCACTTTTTTTGACAGTTAATGCATGGATCTCGATTGTTTTTAGTTATTTTTCCTTTCATAATTCCGTATCATTAGTTTGAATTATTCCCTAATGCTATGACAAATACTGAGGCTCTAAGCCTCTATCAACATGGTTCTAAACGCAGCTGTGCAGATGCTAAGGTAAATTTTGCAATAAGCATTAATATCTAACCTAAGATAACTATTGTTTTTCCTGTTATCCCTGGACTGGAGATGCCATGTAATAATTTATTGAAGCATGCATCCATGGGCAGTCTGTTCGCACCCTCTTAAGGTTACTCGTCAAAGGCAGAATGGTTAAAGTTATATTTTTAGGAAGGCCTAAAAAGAGATTAAAGAAAGTATATCCACTTGGTGCACTAGCCTTGTGTTATGTCACTTTGGACAGCTGTAAAGGCTAGTTCGCAAGGCATAACGATAATTTAATTAAAGATATTTCAGTTACAATCTATTATTTTATTCTGATAGATAAAATTCTTTCAGGGAGGCAGATGAATTGAAACAGAAGATATTGAAATTTAAAAGTGGAACGTCGATGCTGCAGGAGCGAAGCCTGTGGGTCACACAACAACAGTTACAGAAGGTAATTGCAGCTGAGACATTGCTTTATGATGTGACAATTTATTTGACAAATGAACATTGACTTGATATGCAGAACACCTTAGTCTTTTTCTAACATCCATTTAAATAATCATCTGGTAATCGAATATATTTCTAGATTTGTTTAAATAAGTGAACCCTGTGAAGGTCTACCAAGGTACCAAGGGTGCATGAAAGAGATTTTAGTGCAGCAGTAAACTGACACAAATTATTGTTGATTCAATGTTGTAGTCAATTTCTACTTCAAGATACATAACACAGTAAATATTTGTCAATACTCACATCAACATAATAGATAGATAATAATAAGGAACACTAATGTTTATGTCACCATTACATAATGGGTTGAAACAATGGCAACAAAGTTGCTAGTTACTCTAAATCATCTCTAAAGTTCTATTTATTTTTTGTTTTTATACCACCTCCTACATCCAATATACAATATACAAAAAAAATAGAATGCTAAAAATGAGGTTGTTTACCTGCCACAGCAGCAGAACAGACCCCAAAGGTGGCATCTGTTCACAAATATGACATATTTTGTGTCAGCCATCATTTCATTCATCCATATCAGAGGGAAAGCAATGACCCACATAACTAACAAATATAATCTTCTAATACTGTCTATACTTGGAATTGTTATCTACCATATCACCATCAGATTGTTGGAGGACTGGTAAAGATTATAAAAAAACTAAATCACTGTCTAACTTCTTTTTTTTAGCTATACATAAATCAACTAAATCACAAAAATATCTATTTACCATATACCACTTTCAGTTGGAATTAAAATTAGTTATGGCAGTTGGTTACATTCCAGTATAGTCCGAGGCAAGAAAGTGTAGTTATGACCTTGAGTGTGCAGAAACCAATTTTGATAGAAAGTCTTCTTTTTTAAAAGTGCACAAAATAACGGTCATCGCTATACTTTTCATGCCTCAAGTTATATATTTGGTACATTTGATTTTTCGAATCTCAAAGGGTTATAAACTTAATTTGGTGATTTGCCTCCTTGTCACAGGTATATCAAAAGGTTTTGGTGCTTGACTTGGACTATGCCCTGGAGAAGAAGGTGGAGCAGGACCTCTGGAATGTCGGCTTCAAGCAGCAGATTGAGGCACTGCAAGCTATCTCAAAGGACAGGAAGGTGAATGCACTAATACAGGGTATATCGGTGAACATTTAAACCATAACCACACCATTTATGTATGGAGAGTTAAAAAAAAAATATCAATGATTTTTCCAAAAGTCATAGCACAAATGTTGTTCAAAATGGTTGGTATATGTGGTTAAAGGGATGTGAATGTTCACCTATACACCCTGTATAATACAAAGTTTTTTGGTAAAGAGAAGTCTTCTTTTTATTGCATGAGTTGTGTCCATAGACTAAATAACAAACAACTTCAAAGAGTGATGCAATGAAAAGGAAATAATGATTGTTATTTAAAGAGACAGACAACACAGACACTTGGCAAACAAATTGCGCAACCTCTTTAATCATCATACTTAGGGTGCTTACACACTAAAGCCTTTTGGTAGAAATCACCGAAATATTAGAGTGACCCTACACTAGCGTCCTTAGAGTCCTCCTCAAAATAGCGTTTTCGGACCGCTCAAAAGACGCTAGTCTGGCGCCACTCTTAATTTCTAGCCGGCTGGTTTTCCGGCGAGTTTTGTGTGTAGAAACCCTTACAGCACAAAGGAGTACAGACAAACAAGTGGTCTACTAGACTTGTAAGTACATACAATGAATTTAAATTTTATTTTAAGAACACAGCTGTTATAATTATCACATTAAATGGGGATAATTTGCTAATGAGCGTGTTTTAAATGCGTGAAACCAGTTGTTGCACTACAAATACTTTGCATAGAACATTACTGCTAATGATAATTATAATAAAGTTAGTATGAAAAAAAACCAATACTTTGCAACATTGTGGGTAAAAGACAGCTTCTCTTTCCGCATTTTGGCCTATAACAGCGTTGTTCATTTTTAGAAAGAATTCCTTTAGCGTCGTAAGGCCCAGACAGCAGACACAATGGAAAATCAATTGTTTAAAGGCCTTTTAAAAGGCTCTTTGGTCTTACGAAGTTACGAAGAAGAACATAACTATAGGCAAGTAGTGTTCACAAATCAATTTCCCGAAAGAGCGCGCGTCTTAAGGATTTCCGACGAATTCGTCCTTTCTAGGTAAGGGCAAGGCATTGTCTTGTCATGCACAGCCATTCATTTGTATCTGAATCAATCAATCATCAATACTATTTACAAAGAGGTAGTTGACATAGACAGAGACAAAACCTATAGGTAAATAAAAGAGGCGGAACACTTGCGTAATGCAATCGATATCTAGCGCCATCTATTGGTACTGGTTGAAATTAAACCTCGAGGCGAAATGAGTGTGGGCCAATAGTTATAAACAAATGTATTAATTTGTATACAGAACCCTCTCCGCAGCGAAGGGCAGGCTATGCTGTCATGGGTTCTGCAGGCTGCGGCTGGGTTCTACCTGTGTCTGCTGCATCAGATCTGCACCACATTCAAATTGGACTTGCCGTTTAGGTAAATATGAATTTTTTTTCTAACGCTATCTATACATATAATAAAAATGTAAAAAAGCTGTGTCTGTACATTAAAGATATTTATCTCAAAATAACTTAGAACGACTAAAAAACAGTAACAGAACATGAATCAATGATTTTTAAAATTTTTGTCTGTCTGTTTGTCTAAGAGCCCAGCTACACTATAACAAATATGGAATGAAATGGAATGGAAAATTGTCAAATGTGATGAGCATTTCTGGATGAGATCCTATAAGGAACGATATTCCGAACTTAAACCTCTAATGGAGCGAAAAGGGGGTTCAAAGTTTGTTTATGGGACTACGTGATTCCTTGGCCCAATTTACTCCAACTTTTGCATACACATTCTTGACAGAATTGTTGGATAAAATATAAGATTCAAACTTTAATAGAATACTTACATCCCCTAATGGAATAAAAAATAATTTGGGGGTTACTTTCATTAGAAGTTGATATTTTAAATATTAAATGGGTTTGCACGTGACCTCATCTCACCTGATGGAGAGTGACAATGAGGTCTAAGATGTAGCGTGCTTTCCCAGAAGAAGCCTATCCACTCTCGACTTAAAGACACCCAAATTGTAGCTCTCTGGAAATACAAAAGCCGGCAAGTTATTCCATTCCTTGGCATTTCGTATAAAATATTAATGAGCCGCCTTAAAAATCTATTAACCTATAAACGAACATTTATAATAAGTAATATTTTTGTTAAATTCTATTTAAATAATCATCTTTAAGTCAAGAGTCATAAAGTTCACGCAAACGAAGTTGCGGGCGGCCACTAGTTAATAGTATAGAAGTATAGAAGATAGAAGATATAGATAGTAGGATTGTGTACTAAAAAAACCATTTTCTATTCTATACTATAAGTCTTGCTTATAGCTATCTCTAGAATATTTCGATATAGTTTTGTCATTACTTTTTTATGCTATCAACTTATCATTTCATCAAGTAACGTAATGAATAGTAGCTGAGAATCCAATCATAGCTACATAGTAAACATACTCATAGTAGCTAAATAAGGCAAGACGAGTTTGCTTTCAAGCAAAAGTCTTGCTCTAATCTAAAACCCATTAAAGAAATATTTCTACTATCTATACATATAATAAAAATGTAAAAAAGCTGTGTCTGTACATTAAAGATATTTATCTCAAAATAACTTAGAACGACTAAAAAACAGTAACAGAACATGAATCAATGATTTTTAAAATTTTTGTCTGTCTGTTTGTCTGTTTGTCTGTTTGTCTGTTTGTCTGTTTGTCTGTTTATCTGTTTGTCTGTTTGTCTGTTTGTTCGCGCTAATCTCGGAAACTACTGAACCAATTCGAATGAAACTTTTTTTATTGTATAGCTGTAATATCAGGGCAACTTATAGGATATATTACATTTTGAAGACCAGGCTCCTTGATGTAGAACCACAACAGCCCAGCTAAACTATAAGAGGTAGGTCAATGGCACCTTAACAAAAGTTGTTCAAATTGATGAGCAGTTTATGATGCCATGAAAAAAAAATCAAAGATCATGGAACATCTGGTTTGGACCTCTAAGAGCCCAGCTACACTATAACAAATATGGAATGAAATGGAATGGAAAATTGTCAAATGTGATGAGCATTTCTGGATGAGATCCTATAAGGAACGATATTCCGAACTTAAACCTCTAATGGAGCGAAAAGGGGGTTCAAAGTTTGTTTATGGGACTACGTGATTCCTTGGCCCAATTTACTCCAACTTTTGCATACACATTCTTTGACAGAATTGTTGGATAAAATATAAGATTCAAACTTTAATAGAATACTTACATCCCCTAATGGAATAAAAAATAATTTGGGGGTTACTTTCATTAGAAGTTGATATTTTAAATATTAAATGGGTTTGCACGTGACCTCATCTCACCTGATGGAGAGTGACAATGAGGTCTAAGATGTAGCGTGCTTTCCCAGAAGAAGCCTATCCACTCTCGACTTAAAGACACCCAAATTGTAGCTCTCTGGAAATACAAAAGCCGGCAAGTTATTCCATTCCTTGGCATTTCGTATAAAATATTAATGAGCCGCCTTAAAAATCTATTAACCTATAAACGAACATTTATAATAAGTAATATTTTTGTTAAATTCTATTTAAATAATCATCTTTAAGTCAAGAGTCATAAAGTTCACGCAAACGAAGTTTTAATATACAAAATACATTCTGTTATGTTGGCCTTTTACGATAACGCAGTGTGTAAAAGCGCGGAAGGTGTCTAGTTTGAGTTCCGGATGGGCCAAATTAGGAAACAAACTTTTCTTGTCTGGCTAAATTGACTCGGGTGTGATTTTCCTGGGATACGCTATCGTCAACTAGTACTCATAGTACAGGGAAACTAATTTGAACAAGCAGTGGGGTAGGATGGCTATCAGCCGCCTGGGGCGGAATTCTATTTTGCCGCCTTCTTTTCTTCCTCAATCCGGCACCCTATGATAAAGCCTAGATTTTGCCGCCCCAAATCTAAAGAGTGCCGCTCCACCTACACCACTGTCCTACGCTACTGCTTACGAGAAAAACTGTAAACGCCCCGCATGCTTGTATTCTGCGAAGATCCTTCAAGTACCTACCTCTATAACTGTTACGATTATCGCTGAGTAAAGATAATTATTTTATTTGCATCATTCTGAGTCATAATAATGTAAGTTTGTATTACAAAACGAAAGCCTTGTACACACGTTCGACGAAAACAATTTGCTTTTGTAATACAATAAAAATAATTGTGCTTTCAATACTTTGTAACAAAATTCACGTAGCATAATTAAAAGGTGTTTGACACAAGGTTAGCGGGTTAAATTTGCACACTATCGCAAAAGTCTGTTCATGAATCAAAACATTTTGTGTCTGTTTGTTTGTAGTATCACCGTTGTTTGGTTTCCATATTATTATATATATTGGGAGGCAGCGCACTTGTGACACCACTGGTATAGCAGGTGTCCATGGGCGGCGGTAATCCATCGGTTCATATGCCACCAATATCATAAGAACATCAGTTTAGTTAAGATATGAAATTCTTAAAACCTAACATAGACAATTTGTTCGGCTGGTAATAGGCGTCGCGCATCGCTGCTCGGGTGGGTGGAGGGCTGGGGCGCGGGCGCAGGCGCGGGCGGCTCGCGCCTGCCGCCGCCGGCCGCGGCGCGCTACATCTGCCAGCACTGCCTCGTGCACCTCGGCGACCTGGCGCGCTACAGGCAACAGCTGCGAGTTGCTCACACATTTTACAGGTAAGTGGAGACGGTGTCACATTGAATTATCCCCTCGCAGTGCATATTATACATAGCACTTAGTGGTTTGTTTTATATTATGGCGCTACCCTCCTAAATAACTTTGCCAATGTCAGATGAAATAATTGATATATCGTGGGTAGTCACTGTCGAAGTCAGTCAAAGTCACGGTCACTCGATAAAATCCAGGTCTACTTTTCATCATCCGATACTACTTTTAAGACTAAAACTTAATATAACATTTAACTAGCTAGTTACTGGTTATATTAACTGCTAGCTGTATTTTTCTATTTTGCCTATATCATTCCCTGCTGTAAAAAGTTCTCTATGGCTATGAACCTGTTTATTACATATTGTTTTTTTCTCCTGAAGTTAAAGAGTCATGTAGTTTGTTCGTTTTATTGTCATGAATGAATATATAATATGTATGTATGTGGAATGGGTGATCGGTAGATGCATGATATGGAACGTGTAAGAGAACGATGATTAAATTTGGATGACGTGTGAGAGTGAGAGGGAAGACGAATGGCCGCGGACGACGGAAGGTGTGAAGACGTTATGAAGATGATTAATTAAATAGAAGAAGTTATACCAAGAACCTGGTTTCCTTGCCCCACCCTCCTACATGTATGTTTCAAAATTTTCGAAAATTGCTCAGGTTTGTAATCACTAATCCGCATTGGGCAATCGTTTTATTAGGCTTATAAGCATAGTAGCGATGAGTTGATTTCTACGATGGAGGCCTTTGCCCCGCAGTGGGTCAGTATAATGTTAGACTGAGAGTCGGTCGGTGGGCAGTGGGTCAGTATAAGCATAGACTGATGGTTGATGGTTGCAGACACGCGCTGGTGGTGTCGGCGCACTCGGGGCAGCCGTACAACCAGCTGGCGCTGGTGGCGTGGCGGCGCGGGCGGCGGCTGGCGGCGCTGTACTGGCACGTGCGCTCGCTGCTCGTGCGCGCGCCCTTCCCGCCCGCGCCCGCCAACCTCAAGCGCACGCTGCACGCCGCGGCCAGGTCAGTATGACACTGTAAGGGTGTGTTTTCACAGAAACGGAACTGCGTGGAGTTGAGCGGAGACTTAGAAAAATTTACCAATCACATTGTTCGCATCTTGGACCGTGCAGGGCCACGTGCAGCCGTTTAATCTTGATATGCATGCTCGGATTCCATGGAACTCCCCTTATAGAAGACCTTATAGAAGGTGCTTTCTAAATCAAATCTACGTCCAGTGGATAAGAATTTCTTATCCACTGGTAAAAATAGATTTGATAAAAATGATCCACAAAATTTTATATCTTTATCAAAATTTAAAAATTAAGAAAAGTTTTTTAGTTATTATTTCGTTACGAAATCAAAAAAGGAAAAATGGTTTTTACTCTAAATCCAAGGTGTTTTGAGAAAAAGAAACGATTATGAAACATTACTTACCTCATTCTAAGCAATAACATCTTAATGAAACATTATTTCATTTCTAAGCGAACAACATTTTTGAACAGCGAACTAACAATCTCTTAGGTATTCGGGTAGGCAATAATTAATGTAGCTAATTTATAACAGCGGCGGCTTGAGCCGCGAGAGCCTGCCCGTGCTGCCCGGCGTGACAAGCGCGGGGGCGGTAGCGGAAGCGGGAGCGGTAGCGGGCGCGGCAGCGGAAGCGGGCGCGGGCCGCCTGGACGCGCACGCCTACGTCTCCGAGCTCATCCGCGCCATGCACATGATACACAGCGTCGAGCAGTCAGTATTTACCCAATAACAGTACCACATCAAAAAATATGACGACCCGTTTAGCGCAATGGTTTGAGCGCCGGTTGAGACGTAAGGGTCGCGGGTTCGATTCCCACACCAACACAAATGTTTGTTGATGAAACAGATATTGGTGTTGGGTCTGGGTGTTTGTGGTTCCTTCGTTGTTTCTGGTTTCCATAGTACAAGGGAAAACCTTAGTTTGGGACCAGGGCAATGTATGTGATGTTATCTCAATTTATTTATTATTAGTATTATATTATATACCACCTAATGGGGGCTATCGCGTGTGAAAAATCCGCTAGATGGCGTACGTGAGAACTAAGGCCCAACTTCGACGTCATTGGTTGTTTAATGACATATTGACATCTCACATCAAAAATAACCAATCACACACTCAACTCAACTCAAGTATGTACCATCTAGCGGATTTTTTTGCATTTTGAAATTGAGTGATAATGTATGGGGATGACACATTGACATCTGTCAGTTTACATTACATGATTATGAATCAGAGTATAATTTGAGACCACGTTTTGTAATAAGGGGCACACTGTATTTTTTATGTCCATCGTATCGATCTTTGGTGATTATAATTTCAGATTAGGTTATGAATAAAATAAATATTATGAATATAATTAGGTTATGAATAATAAATTGCAGGTTGGATACAGCAGCGACGATAGTGAATTCGCTCAACTCTTCCCTGACGGCGCTCATCGCAACGGATAGCTTCGAATCTATGACCTTGATCAAGGTAAGCTCGTCCTTCAGTTTTCACGTCCAGCGGTTAGCGCTATGGTTTGAGCAACGCATTGAGACGTACCTTTCGGTTTCGGGTTCGATTCCCGCACCATCACAAATGTTTGTTGATGAAACAGATATTTGTGTTGGGTCTAGGGTGTTTGTTGGTTCCTTCGTTGTTTCTGGTTTCCATAGTACAAAGGAAAACCTGTAGTTTGGGACCAGGACTATGTGTGTGATGTTGTCTCAATTTATTTATTATTATTATTCATCATTATTTACCTTCATCTTCTTCTGTACTATTTATAAAGACTCTCATATTCCACGTCAGAGCTTAGGGGAAACCGAAAACACTAAACAGTTGCGCGATGTAATTTGCTACAGCGCCATCTATTGGTAGATAGTGGAACTACTTTCCCGAAACGAAGTGAGGGCGGGCCACTAGTTATTGCATATAATTACTATTATTGCATTACGTTTTCAGATGTCGGTCGTGCTAATATGGCTGGTGCAGTCAGTCCAACGAGGACTTCAAGGTGGACGCGTCCGCTCTGAGCGAGGAGGAGGCTCGGGCGGCGGCGCTGGCGCAGGCGCTGGCGGCGGCGGCGCTGCTGGCGCTGCTGCTGCCCGCCTACACGCTGCGGCGGCCGCCCCGCGCGCGCGCTGCCCGCCCGTATGTACCGCACTACACTACACTAGCAGGCGGACAGGAGGCGCTGGCGGCGGCGGCGCTGCTGGCGCTGCTGCTGCCCGCCTACACGCTGCGGCGGCCGCCCGCGCGCGCGCTGCCCGCCCGTATGTACCGCACTACACTACACTAGCAGGCGGACAGGAGGCGCTGGCGGCGGCGGCGCTGCTGGCGCTGCTGCTGCCCGCCTACACGCTGCGGCGGCCGCCCGCGCGCGCGCTGCCCGCCCGTATGTACCGCACTACACTACACTAGCAGGCGGACAGGAGGCGCTGGCGGCGGCGGCGCTGCTGGCGCTGCTGCTGCCCGCCTACACGCTGCGGCGGCCGCCCGCGCGCGCGCTGCCCGCCCGTATGTACCGCACTACACTACACTAGCAGGCGGACAGGAGGCGCTGGCGGCGGCGGCGCTGCTGGCGCTGCTGCTGCCCGCCTACACGCTGCGGCGGCCGCCCGCGCGCGCGCTGCCCGCCCGTATGTACCGCACTACACTACACTAGCAGGCGGACAGGAGGCGCTGGCGGCGGCGGCGCTGCTGGCGCTGCTGCTGCCCGCCTACACGCTGCGGCGGCCGCCCGCGCGCGCGCTGCCCGCCCGTATGTACCGCACTACACTACACTAGCAGGCGGACAGGAGGCGCTGGCGGCGGCGGCGCTGCTGGCGCTGCTGCTGCCCGCCTACACGCTGCGGCGGCCGCCCGCGCGCGCGCTGCCCGCCCGTATGTACCATACTATACTCTGATTTTTAATCATCTTCATCATCATCATCAGCCTGTTGCAGTCCACTGCTAGACATAGGCCTCTCCAAATGCTCGCCACTTTGATCGATCTTCGGCTACTCGCATCCAGCTCCAGCCAGCTCTCTTGCGCAGATCGTCACTCCATCTGGCCTGAGGTCGTCCTACACTACGTTTACCGAGACGCGGTCTCCACTCCAGAACTCGCTTACCCCAACGGTTGTCAGTTCTGCGGCAGATGTGGCCAGCCCACTGCCACTTCAGCTTGCTAATCCGATGAGCTATGTCGATAACTTTGGTTCTCTGCCGGATCACCTCGTTTCGGATTCGATCACGCAAAGAAACGCCGAGCATAGCTCTTTCCATAGACCGCTAAGCGACTTTGAACTTGTGGACTAGCCGTGCTGTTAGTGTCCACGTTTCAGCCCCGATTTTTAATCATGTGGAGTAAACTGACAGGTGTCAATGTGTCATCCCCATACATTATCACTCAATTTGACAGATGCAAAATGTATGAAAACTTGACATTCGCATCTGTCTGTCTCTTTACTCCACATGATTAAAAAAAATCAGAGTATATACTTCGCTCAAACAAGTGATATCGCGGCCTCACAGAAGACCGGCGTTTAGCACTGCCTGCGCTGTTTCATCGAGTGATGGCACTGGAGGCCCAATTTGGGAAAGGGGGCTTATGGTTGGCAACGCACCTGTGACGCTACTGGTGATATGCAGGTGCGCCCACCATCAGGTGATCCGTCTGCTCGTTTGCCACCTATCACATAAGAAAACATTTTTTTATTATAAAAACAATCATGATCACCTGGTAGACCGACGATCTAGTGAAGGTCCCTTGGATGCGGGTGGCACAGGACCGTTGCGTGTGGAGAACTTTGGGGGATATGATGATGAATCATCATCATCATCAGCCTGTTGCAGTCCACTGCTGGACATAGGCCTCTCCAAATGCTCGCCACTTTGATCGATCTTCGGCTACTCGCATCCAGCTCCAGCCAGCCCTGATGAATCATGATTTAAGCTAACCCACGACTGTTTTGAATAAAACCTTCCACGCTAAGATGAGAGTGTATATGTTTATTTTTAATTTAGTTTATTTAGTTTAGTTTAGTTTTTATTTTAGTTGTAATTGCCTAACGTAATTCTATCAGTGAAGACCTGTTATTAGCTTTAAGATACCCATTGTTATAATTATTGTGCTAAGACAGCTGTTGGTTTTCCAAATAAAACATAATAAAAAATAAAATAAATAATTTGTGTCCCCTCAGTGAAGGTGTGGCTGGCGTGGTGCGCGGCGACGCCGAGCTTCCCGCGCGGAAGCGCGTGGCGCGCGCGCGCCGCGCTCACGCCCGCGCTCGCGCACACGCTCAACGTGCTCGCGCAGGACGCTGGCTCGGACCACAAGCGAGACACAGACACATGTGAGTAACACAGAATTATAATTTAACTAGCGGCCGCCCGCGACTTCGTCCGCGTGGAAAAGTAATTCTAATTTTTCTCGCCGTAAAAACCATCCTTGAACTTCAACGAACATTTTAAAAAAAGATTTGGCCAAATTGGTCCAGGCGTTGTTGAGTTATGCGCTTACCAACACATTTTGCGATTAATTTTTATATTATAGAAAATTAAATTTAAAAACATTTTCAATCATTCATTTTCATTTATCGTTATCAGCCCTAGCTGGTAACTGAAATATTAGTAACCAAACCATACAATTAATACGCTCTTCGAGCGTAATTATAAAACTTCACAAAGACGTTGATTAAACCTTAATTGCCACACAAGTAAAAATATGGATCCTTATTTTAATTTAAATGACGTATTCCGATCATTTCAATCAAACGATCAAGCGGGTCACCTGCTGGTAAGTTATCACCACTGCCCATGAACATCTGCGAGATCAGAGAGGTAGCTGATGCGTCGCTGGCCATTTAAGGAGTAGGTACGCTCTTTCTGATCGGCCCTAAATTGAAAAATCATGTTTGACTTATTCAGTATCTTCTTTTGAACAGACGAGTGCGTCCCCCTACCCGAAGACGAGGAGCTGCACGGGTTCCTGCCGCTGAGGAGGCGCTCCGGCCGCTGCGGTTCGGCCGCGACGCCTGGGACACGTACGCCGGCCCGCGTGCCCGACGTGCCCGACGCCGGGACCGGCGAC